>VYZV01018562.1:210704-258706 GCA_013401275.1 Pandion haliaetus | reverse complement strand
GGGGCTGCGCTGGGCGGAGGCCGCGCGGGCGGCTGGCGGAACAGGTACCGCTGCTGCGGCCCCGCCGCCCCCGCCAGAAACGGCGCTCCGAGGGGCGGGGGTGCCGCGGGAAGGCGCTGCGCTGCGGCTGGCAGCCGCTTCCCCAAGTAGTAGCACCTGTCGTCTCGGATCGGTCGTCCAGAAAAAAGTTAAACGGAATTTTATGAATTTATTTTTATTCTCCCTAGGGAAAGTGGTGGTGGGGGAGTAAAATTACTTTTCAGGGCAAAATTAGCGTCACCTGCCTGACGTAGGAGCTGCCGCGTACCCCGGCGTAGGCTTTGCCGACATGCTCACGCTTTGCTCTGAACTATGCAAAACAGCAGGTAGGCTCTGGAGCCTGGAATTAAAGATTTCTGTGGGGCAATTGCAAATGATTACACACCAGATGCAAACTTAGGTAGTTTGTGGGAAGAAGCAAAGCCAAACCCAGCATGTAGATGTTGCACGGGTGCTTATAATGTCAATTCCATGAATTTATGCTAAGCACTTTCTATCGCTTTACTTTTACTTCTTTTTTTCCTCCGTAGCGTGTGCGTTGAAGCGGTGCGCCCAGGCTGAGCCTTCATCCCTGCGGCTGCAGTGTCCTCTTGTGGGTACGGCGAGAAGGACGCAGGCAGCGCAGCCCGCCCTGCCCGCCCCACCGCCGGCGTGTCCGAGGGACGCGGGAGCAGCCTGCCTGGGAAAGAAGAGCTGGGATACCTGCCTTCGGTGCTCACCATGCCGTCGGTGGCAAACACCGATGCTAATCTACAGAGATCCTGCGTACAAGAGCTTTACGGACGAAGAAGACCAGGGGGTGGCGAGCAATAAGGCGCCAAAGGTTGCCGACTGGGATTTTGCAAAACGCTGTGCCTTGTAGGAGCCGTAAGGCAACTTGCAGAGCAATCTGTTACTGTCAGTTCAGGCTCTTCAGCACTAACAAGAAGACTGTGAAAAAACCAGATTGTTTCAACTGCTTTCATCTCCGGAACTGCATTATTGCAAGGGGAAAAAAAACCCACCTGGATTATTGCCAGTATGTCTGTCAGGGGGAAAAAGCTTTATGAATTGCAGTTTTGGAAGATGTTTAACTCATTCAGCTTTACTCAATTAGATTTATTTTTGTTTAAATGGAATTTAGAAGCTTAGTTGGTTTTTCAGATCCTCTGATGAAAATGATAGTTCATGAAAAGGAAGAGGAAAGAAACAGGTTAAAAAACCCCTAAATATAACCTCCCCTTTATTAGGTTTGAGTGGATGCAGTGATCTGTTTTATACTCCAGAAATAAAGCAACTCACCCTGTAGCTGGTTTAAATCATATCAATATTAACTTGGGCTCTGCATAAGAAAACCCTAGTTTAAGTCCATACTTTCCTCACTTCTCTCCCCATTTTCTTGCTGCGATGCTTAATGCTCATGTTTTGAAAAAGAAGCTTTACTTACAAAATAATCCTTTTCTATGGCTTTTTAAAAACTGAGATCCAAGTATATGTTTCCAGAGTTTTCATTACATAAAATAGATCCACAAGAAAAGACAGTTTAAACTTTTTTTCTTTCCCTTTTATTGCAACAAGAGGCAAGATCCGTGAATTGGGAAAGGGAAGGTATTGTAAAAGCATGTGTATGAAACCAGTAATGTGCGTAATTACACAAAGTCCTCCATCCTATTCCTGTTTGTATGACCTGCCCTCTATTTTCAGTTAATTTTTTCTTGTTTATCTGACGCGTTTCACTGTTTTCTCGTTAATTGTATAGTCCTTATTGTTCCTTTCATGCATTACACCACTTATATATAATTTTACCTTAAAAATAGATTTCAAATATAAAATGGTGAACATAGTATTGAAGGCCAACTCATTGCCCTAGTGAAAGGAGTGGCTTATTTAACACATTGGCAACCCAAACAGTTTTCAGACACAGGCGTGGTGAGATGTCTCATGCCTGTTCCCATATCGCTCCATACAGAAATGGGGGTTGCTTCTTGGCCAGAGGTCGGGGCTGGCGAGATCCGTTTCTGCTGCTGCTTCTGTGGGTCCAGAAGAGTTGGAGGAGGCAACGGTGAAACCGAATGGTTGGTAAAGGCAACTCAAGGTGGGAAGGAAAACCAGAATTACATCTGTCTCATGTTTTAACTGGCAAGTTCGTAATGAAGGCTGATCCTTCCAAGAAGATCAGGTACTCCCTTTGGGTCTGATTCTGCAGATTTTCTGGTATAAGCTGCCCTTTTCTATAGAAGAAATCACACTGACATCACTGTGATGCGCGACATCCATAAAAATATGCAAGTGGGCGAGGTTTTGCCTGACCCTTTGTTTCCTTGGTATCAATCGATGACATATTCATTTCACAGTTCAAAAAATGCTCCGTTTTGACTTGTCTGGGAGTGAAGCATTTCAACTTTCTTTCCAAAGTGAATTTAAGACAAAACTGAAAAGCTAAAAAAAAGGATAGCATTGTTACCCAGCTCTGTTCAGTGTTCAGCTCTAAAAAAAAAATAATTAAACTTTAAGGGATTCTTTTAAAAACATGAAGTTTACAAGACCAGGGAAGAGACAAAGAATCATTCCTTAATTGGAACCCTGCTGGGAGATCTGTAGCCCAGAGGAAGAGGAATACAGAGCTGGGGTTGCCTGCATCTAGATCCGGTAACGTTTTTAAGGTTGGGATGGAAGTGATTCAGTGTAACATCCATCCCCATGAACAAGGTGGTTCTCTGGAAGGAGACTGAGCTTCTCATCTTGGCCAACCAGTACTTTGAGGAAAGACTTAAAAACTCACATTCAGTAATGCTGTGTTACAAATAGTTCACTTTTATTTAAGAATAAGAGTGGTGAAAAGCTTTTTGTCATGGGATTTGTGAAGTATATTGCAAAATGGTGATATGCAGTGTGTCCCCCACCCCACCAACCAGTGGTTTTATCTTCTAAACTCTTGTTTGGGGGGACGTAATTTATGAGAAGAAAAATTATCCTCAAACTTAGGCATCCATGCAACACAAACTATATCTTGTATGGGATCTCTATATTCATAGTGTTAACATAAATTGGTACATGTAACACGTATTCATAACTGCATTTATTTACTTCAGAAATGCACCAGTGATCTATTCCTGCTAAAGTAACACTTTGAGAAAATAATCTGAGAAACCACAACAGGCAGTAATAATGCAGCCTTTAACCACACTTTATTCTTCAACCTTCCAATTTTCCAGCACCTGGAAAGAAACTAGAAGTTTTGTGCCCCACATTAGAAGTGAACAAAACCAGGTTCTGGAGGGGGAAGTTATTTGTTATCCATGATTTCAAATAAACTGACAACATATTAGACATGAAAAAAAAAAAAGGCAAATAGCAAATAACAAATAACTTGGTAGTTTTTAGCCTACCTGTACTGGTTGCTGTTACAGCCTACCCTCAAGCTTGGGTCTCTGCATTGTCTGGGACCACACATCAGCAGAGATCAGTCTGCTGTTATCCCAGACAAAATCTAATAAAAAAAAGAGAGGGGCAAACTAAGAAGTATTCCTCAATTTTGAAGGTGAGCCTTGCTCTGAGGTTGTTTCCCCAGCTGGCTGACTCGCCCCTGGTTCTCTGGGGCTGGGCACCGCAGAGGGGGTCTCCATCTGCCTGATGCACCCGCAGGAAACCTCATCCCAGTGCCGTGTGCAAACTGGTCCAAGGACCGGAGCTGAGTCCCAGTGTCAATCTAGTGAATTTAAATTGGATAAAATCAGGATTTTAGACAATTTCTCCAATCACTACAGAAAGAAAGCATGATAACAAGTTTCTCTGTGAACAGGCGTTTGGACTTCCAATCCCCATATGAATCTGTTCCACATCCAGCCAAAGAAAGCTCAAATGAGCAGAAGTAAATTATTTTTTCACTTTTCATCTGAGTTTATTTTAAGAATAGAAGAATTAGTTCGAGCTCCATAAGGTGAAACCTGAACCTTCACCTATTGCAGGAACCACACAGGTTTGGAAATGTTTCAGAAAATACTTTTATTGCTAACACTCATTATTCTTAAAGCCAAGAACGGATTCCAAAATGCTGGGATCTTTATTGCAGGATTGATGTTCAAGGCTTCTTGGCTGTATGTAGCTTCTCTTTTGTAGAAAGAGAAGAAACAATTTAGAGCTCTTAGACAGCAAGTTTGCTGTAGCCAATCATACTGTTGCTTCTTTTAAAATCCTCAGTGCAGATAGTAGCGATTTGGTGTTGGAACTTGTTTATTTCCTTAGACTTAATACCATCCATTTATAATTTACCCTAAGGAGCTCAGCTCCACCCTTCTCAAACACTGCCTGTGAATTTCCTCACTCTAAATTAGTTTGAGTATTTTTTTCCCCTCCTCACTTACATTAACTAAATGCTCCACTAGTTACAACATGCAAATAGACAAATAAACCAATAGAAGAGCAAATTTCATGCCCTAAAATTGCATGGTGGCCAAGAGCAAATAAAAGCTGAATATGGCTCGACTTTTATTTATGGGAAAAGTGACGCAGAGGCTAATGCATCAGAAATGTAGTTCTACATACTAACAAGCTCTGTAACAAACTAGTATATAAAACCCGAGGTTAGTGATCCAGTTCAAGTAAGCGGAGTAGAAAGCCCATGTCTATAGATTCATGTGATTTTCTTTACTTTTCAGATCTCTCCTATACGTTAACAGAGGTACTGAGTGAAAAACCCTTGGAAATGACCTCTTACCATTTGTTTTGCAGGACTTGCTCTTTCTCTCTCATGGGGTCTCACCTTATGTCATACAAACAGATTAAAAAAAAAATCAGCTCTCGTGGCTTTGCCCAAGAGGTTCAGGTGAGTTTGCTGCAAGTTTGCTGTCAGCCCATCAAAATAAAGGTGCAGCAGGACAGGTTTCCTTGCTTTGCCAGCTTTTGTTATTTAATCAGGGCATTAGGGGACTAATTAATAAGAAAAGAGTGCAAAAGGTAGACACATCTAGCTTGGCTAAGAGATAAGTTAGGGACTGGAGTGGGCTGGAGTCTAGCAACACATTACAAGCATCCAGGTGTAGTCACCAAGGAACAGTTACTGGTGGTGGTACAAGAACATGATGAGCAAGGAGATGACATGGAAGATGAGTAGATTGAGTAGTAGGGTTCAAACACTGATAGAGATGTTTCTGGCTGTTGAACAGCCTTCTGCAGGACTGCACATGCTCACTGTGTAGGCATGCTCTGCATTTACATGGGAGTATGAGGTTAGGGTTCTTGTACCACCATCAGTAACTGCTCCTTGGTGACTACATCTGGATGTTTGTAATGTGTTGTTAGACTCCAGCCCGCTCCAGTTTCTCCCCTAGTAATTCCTTAAGCTGTCCCTACTCTTTTGACACCCATGTAGTATTGAAACATTGTTTTCCAGGGATTTTAATGCCTCCAAAATATTTTTTTCTGCAATGAACTAATATTTTTTGAACTTTTTATGGTTTACATAGAGACAAGATTAATTTTTTTCCTCCAATCTCCATTACTTTGTACATAGCAGGATCAAGCATCATCTGCCATCATATTGCCCACTTGCTCGACACCACAGAAGCCGGTTAGGTTTGATGTTGTTAGATTCAACAATCCTGGCTATTTTTGTAACATCTACACATTCAATCACCTTTCAGTTCAGCTCTTTCCCAGCAGTGGGGCTTTGTAGCCTGTTTTCCATGAGCTTGCTGTGGGGTCCTCAGACACGGCAAACTTTGCACAGGAAAACCATCGAGGGAAATTCTTTCAACTACTTATAAAAGAGTATTCAAAGAACTTCTGGTGGGTGGGCATGAAGGCAGAAAGAAAACAAGGACACCATGACTTTGGTTTAAACTGTCCCTTTTCCAGAAGTTCAATTATGTTCAAAGACAAGGTATTTCAGACTCTTAGGGGAGGAAGAACACAACTGTAATGAAACACTTGCAGGCAGGGGATTAGTTGACCTGTTGGAAAAATAAAAATGTCAACTGAAATGCTTAATGCAGCAATATGAAGTCAGTGCAACAGGTTGCTCAGCTAATGGTGGCTCTCTGTCCTGGTTTCGGCTGGAATAAAGTTAATTTTCTTTAGTAGTTGGTATAGTGCTGTGTTTTGGATTCAGGATGAGAATGATGTTGATAACACACTGATGTTTCAGTTGTTGCTAAGCAGTGTTTATACTCAATCAAGGACTTCTCAGCTTCTCATACTGCCCTGCCAGTGGAGGCTGGGAGTGCATGAGAAGCTAGGAGGGGACACAGCCAGGACAGCTGACCCAAACTGGCCAAAGGGGTATTCCACACCATGTGACATCATGCCCAGTATATAAACTGGGCAGAGCAGCACTGTGGCTGGGGGACTGGCTGGACATCGGTCAGTGGGTGGTGAGCAATTGTATTGTGCATCACTTGTATATTTTTAAATTATTATTATTATCCCTTCCTTTTCTGTCCTATTGAACTGTCCTTATCTCAACCTACAAGTTTTACTTTTTTTTTTTTTCCCCTGATGCTCTCCCCCATCCCACTGGGGGGGGGCGGGGGAGTGAGCAAGCAGCTGCATGGTGCTTAACTGCTGGCTGGGGTTAAACCATGACACTGTCTCAGCAAAAAGACTGAGAATGTGATGTAGGTGTTCAGCATCTCTCTTAATCACTGTATTTTTTACAGATGAGGTACTATGGCTATTGCTATTTCCTCCCCTTTCTTAGTCTTATTTCATACCTAGCGTTTGATGGGAAGATACAGTCTTGGTTTCTAGTCCTGGTCTGGAAGCACACCATGCACCACAATCACTTGTCATCTTTTCCCAAGAAGCCTAGGAATAGTCATTCTTTTCTTGTAGATGCATTTTGTAACGTATTTTTGAAGGTTCATCATCATCCCTGGGGCTTGGCACCTCTGAATGTGAAAAAATAGAAAGTGTTTGAAAAAACAGAATAGAAAATCACTTTAAAAAGCATCAGTAAGACTGTGATAGGCCCTAATTTAGGCTCTCTCTGGCTCTGGGATGGGTACACAGAGACACCACGTCCTCCTGCAGACATCCAGAGGGGTCAGGCCTGAGTGCTGGTGCAGGACCGGCACTTTGCACCACTGCTGCACTCTCAGGCTGAGCTTTGCCCCATGCCAGCTCACCCCCTTGGCCAGCCCTTGCCAGGCTGGGCTTAGCACAGCCCTAGGACCATGCCCAGTGAGAAATTTGGACAGGGTTACCCTGTGTATGTTGGAAAAGGTAAAAGAGCTTTTCTCTTGGTGCAAGCCATGCCATACCAATTGGCCTCCATCCCAAAGAACAGCCCCTGCCCTGATTTATTTCCCAGTCTAAACAAAATGAAAAGATAGGTTTCACTCCCAATGCATGAAACATATTGCATTTTCAAAATCCAATGTCTTAACTGTCCATTTTTCTGCTTCTCTACTAGGCATACAGCACCAAGGCTCTTCCTGGGGGTGATTGGTTGTCCTGCCTCTCCAGCAGCCTTCACCGGGCTCACCACTTATTAGCAGAACGTGTCTCTGGTTGCTGGATTTCTTCAGGGATCACTCAATATTTTTTCATAAAAGAGAGGAAGAACATTTGCACTTTTAATGAATCTAGTTGTCATCACTTGTCAGCTTTGTGCTCTGAGGTCTCGGTTAGGTAGC
Organism: Pandion haliaetus; assembly: GCA_013401275.1. NCBI lineage: Eukaryota > Metazoa > Chordata > Aves > Accipitriformes > Pandionidae > Pandion > Pandion haliaetus. The sequence goes on along the minus strand of VYZV01018562.1, from coordinate 251,054 downwards.
ATAATTACCATTATATTTATATATAGGTAATTATAATCTGGGAAACAGTCCAAATTCTGCTTTTTAAGTAAAATTGGTCAAGCCTATTTGCAGTGGCTGGAGCCCCTTTGCACGCAGCAGTCTAACCAGCAGCACAGCGGTGGCTGTGGGAGGATGCACTGCAAGGGAACAAGGGGACCCACTTTCTTGCTCAGGTAGAGCCAGGGGTCATTTCTTATTCTGTCTGGCATTCCCCGAAACTCCCTTCTCTTCAGATAATCTAGCCTGGAAGCTGTAGTCAGGAAAAAGGACAAAAATAATCACCAGTTACACAGTCTGGGGAGTGGGAAGGTCATTAGGCTGTCATCCCTACTGCTGCTGCCAGGCTGATTTTCCCTATACCGACAGCCATGGGTCCCATAGCCCTCAAAGAAACAAGAGTCACACAAGACGATTTCCCATGGAGTGGCTTTGATTTTAAATCCCACCATCATTCTTGCCCCAGCAATGGTTCCTAGACAAACAGCACAGGGCTCTGCAGAGCCGAAACAGCACCATAAGCACTGTGCCTGCTTCTTCAGACCTGACCTACAGCTGTGAATGCTGTCTTGATGATTTCTTTGTCCTCAGTGGCACAAAATACATTTTCAGGTGAAAAAAATTCTCTGGGAATATCTCTAACCATTCCTACTGGAGTGTGCAGCATCACCCTTAGCTGCTGTCTCTACAATTATTTGCACCTTCTGCCATGTCACGTTAGCAAAATGCAGGGTGCCCTTGGGTTTTGCAGGCCATGGGCAAAGCGTCAGGACTCCCAGCATCGTCTCTGCTACTCATCCAGTGAGCACGGCTGTAACATTAGAAAACGCGGATCTCCATTTCCACCCACAGTGAAAAAAATGAAATATTTTCTGAGCTACGAGGAGGTTGAGAGACTCAGACTAAAAATATTTCCTTACCTGCCACTGTCACTGTTGAAAAAGGTTGTCAAAATTGGCTTATTCTGAAAATTTTAAAGAGCAAACCATGCTGTCAGCACAGGTAGGGGCAGAGAAGGGTCCTGGGTTAGTCACGGGGCGTAGTGCTGGGATGCTGGACTTCTCATGGGTGGATATCACTGGGCACTAATGGGTTGCTTCTTGGGAAAGGGGTTGAAGAGAAGCCTTCGGTCTTTTTGTTTGGAAGAGAGAATTCTCCTTTTCTCCCTTTGCTTTCTCACCCAACTGCATGTTGCATATACCCTGCAAATGCCAGAGCATCTGGGAATAGCAGGTGCTGCTGAAGACATATTGCCCTGTACCTGTGTCTTACTCTAATACAACCAAGATTACTCCCTGTCCTAATCCATGATCTCTATCCGTTGTACGGCCATATGGCTCTCTTGGAAATACCTTGCTTTTCTCATATACTGTAACTTTTGATCAGATGGTTTGTTCACCCCTAAGGCAGCATTCTGCTAAAATACAGAAGGGGTCAGCCTTGCTAATCCATTAGGTAGGAACTTGGTGGCTATTAGAGTACATTCAATGAAACCTCTCTTCTCAGGTGAGCTCTGCAGCATTTTTCTCCTCGTCCTGTGCAGTGGAGGGCTGTGTTGTTTATCCATCAGGTTTTCTGCTCACTACTTTGCAGAGTGTTTTGTTGCCTCATTTTCCTTGCTACTTCTGATGAGCAACAGTTTGGTTTTGATGAAGTTGCACAAGTCTTTTCAGCCAAACAGCAATACTGAATTTGGCTGTCGTGATTGAGCTCAGAGCAAAATCTCTGCTTCTCTACCTGCCCTGTTATACTGACCTAGCTAATGGAGCCAAATTCATTCTGATCCAGAAAATCCTCCTAAATCATGGGAATAGCTGAAAGCGGAATTTGTCCTACTGTGCACAGGGCCTGGGTCAGGGCCGGGACTACTGAGCCAGTGATGTGCCCTCACTGCAAAGCAAACTAACAGTATCCTGGGCTGCATTAGGGAAAGTATTGCCATCATGTGGACGGAGGTGATCCTTCCCCTCTGCTCAGCACTGGCGAGGCCACATCTGGAGTGCTGGGTCCAGTTCTGGGCTCCCAATACCAGAAAGACAAGAACACACTGGAGAGAGTCCAGCGAAGGGCCATGGAGATGATGAAGGGGCTGGAGCATCTCTCCTGTGAGGAAAGGCTGAGAGAGATGGGACTGTTCAGCCTGGAGAAGAGAAGGCTCAGGAGGATCTTATCAATGTATATAAGTACCTGAAGTGAGGCTGCAAAGAAGATGGAGCCAGGCTTTTCTCAGTGATGCCCACTGACAATGGGCACAAACTGAAACACAGGAGCTTCCCTCTGAATGTCAGGAAACACCTTTTGCACTGTGAGGGTGGCAGAGCACTGGCACAGGTTGCCCAGGGAGGTTGTGGAGTCTCCATCCTTGGAGATATTCAAAAGCTGCCTGGACATGGTCCTGGGCAACTGGTTCTAGGTAGCCCTGTTTGAGCAGGCAGTTGGACCATATGACCTCCAGAGGTTCCTTCCAACCTCAACCACTCTGTGATTCTGTGATTCAAAACAGGACAGTGAACAGCAGAGAAGGGGCAGGATAAAACAGGGCAAGAAAGATGGAGCGAGGCAGATTACTGAGGCAGAACAGAAGAGAGGGACAAGACTGCTAGGAGGGATCACCAGTTAGCACTCCCTCTCTTCTGGCCCCATCTGAAACCAGTATCTCTTAGGACCTACTGAGATAATGCTGAGGTAGAATGTGGTTGCAAACTGGAAAATGGCAATAATCTCATAGCTTGGCAGGCTTCCTATCCGCTACTGAACTTCTTAGGACAGTTGTCAGTGGTTTGTAGTAAGCCTGTGCCAAGCCAACCTGTCCTGCGATACCGAGCCAGTGAAACCTGCAAGTGCCAGAAGAGCTGCCCAGTATCTGCCCTGTCCCTGCACTTCATCAGCTGGGTAGGGACACAGAGGTTTCCTGTGGATTTGTAGAGGTGATGGTGGGGTGATCCAAAAGACATGGCTCCTAATCAAGCATTTTTCTGTGGTTTTCCCTCTCCCTTGCGGTCTGAATCCCAGCAACTGGAATGCTTCAGGGCAAGAGCTTGCAGTGCTGTGGTTCTCGATGAGAAGCAGCTGGCGTGTCAAACACACACAGTGCTGGGTGGACCTCACCAGCAGTGTTCATTTAGATTGCTGAATTATCCATTGAAAGTTTTGCTAAGGGAGATACGCTGGGATGTGATAATCGTAGCTGACGTTGTCTGCTAGCAGGTCTGAGTCCAGCTGCCTTGCTTGGGCTGGATTGCTGCTGTATTACTGTTATTAGCACTGTAATTGCAAGAGTTTATCTGGCACTCATTAGCATACCTGAAAGCCATACAGACTTGTCTTCCTGCTCTTGGTGCTGCCAGAGGCTGGCCATGCAGTGAGGATGATGCCCGCAGCTGGGGTGGCCATGGCAGCGGGGGCTCAACATCTCAGGCTGAGCCCACCAAGCACTGGTGCACACCATGGACCACATTCAGGGTTTCAGCACTGTGGGATCACTGACTGCCCTGAGACACAGTCTGACTGAAGGATGCAGGCAGACAGGACCCCCCAACGGGTCAGTGTCTGCATCCGGCACGGGCTTTGCCTGCACTTGCAGGAAAAGAGCAGGCAGCTTGAGCCACACTGGGTATGATAAAGGAAAGTCATCTCAATATGAGTACAAATGTAAAGTGTTGCTGATTTTATAAATGTTTCCTATTAGTTAGTCACATGAAAACACAGAGAGAACAAATTAAATGAACATTACTGCCTTTGCAAAGACAAGCTCTCAAGGGTACACCAGAATTAACGTGACATATGCATGTTATACAGCCTCCTTAAGTACATGTATTATGGGACTATGTTGCAGTTTCTCAGCGTAGCACTTGTTGTACGCTATGGGCTTAATCATGGAAAAGATTTTAGCTCTCTTTCACATTTAGTTGAGGCTTTTCTGGCTATCTTTCTCCATTCCTATCATGGACCCTGTAAATAAACATCTCTTGCTGAGGTTTGAAATGTAATCTAGTGGGAGATGAGATATGCTCCAGCAAATGCTTAGTAGCCTTTGGGGTTTTTCCTCAAATGTGGAAGGTACTGGATGTGAGTGATACATAAAAATCAAGAATAACCAGACCAAAGGGCTTCCTGGCTTGTTACTCTGTCTCTGGCAGTGGCCAGTAACAGGTTCTGCAGGCAGAGCGTAAGGAGAGGACAAACAGGTACTAGTGCTTCCCAAAAGTGCTTGCATACTGCAACCATTTGTGGTCTAAAGACTTCCTGGCCAGAAATGATGCCTTCATTTTTAATAGTGCCAAATGGATTTTTCTTCCACAAATTTGGCTTATTGCTTTCTGAACCAAAGTGTAAACTTTGGCATCCGCCCGTAAACTGTTGTGAAGCTTCAGCACATGTTGTGTGAGAAACCCTCTCCTTCCCGCCCTATAGCATCTGCCACCTGCTTGGGGTCTCAGACACCCTCAGACAGTACTCTCTGCTCCCTTTCTTCATACCGCTCAGGACTTCATGGGCAGCCATCATAGTTCCCCCTCAATTATTTATTTTCAGGGTTAATGGCTGTAATTTTTTCTGTAACTGTTTTTTCCATTATATTTGCCCTGAGGTAGGGGCCCAGAACTGTGTATCATGTTTGGATTTGCAATAGCAGGTTCAAGTTGTATCTCTGCATATTGGAAGTTAGAATCGGGTTTGCTACTGGGTTTGACTTAAACTTATCTACCTTTTATCTGCAAATTTCACTGTCTAATTTCTGGGTATTCTGAAACCCTTTTGCAACTGCTGAAGTAACTTTCATCCTTATTACTTTGGACAGCTGCATAGAGTTAACCGATTTTACCCATTATCCCTGAAGGTCTGTTATTCACCTTCTTTTGCAGATTTTTGCGGCTCAGAGCAGCCACAGCACGTGTCAGTGTAGGACGCCAGCTGGGACTCCCCTTCCCTGTGAATATTGCTGGTGTATTCCTGGGTTTTGCCAATTGCTTGCTAACATGAAGACACTTTCTCTTAATCCACAGCAGCTGCTTTACGAGCTGCTGTTGAAGGATTTCCCCAATGCCTTTTGAAAATCGAGTTGACTGTATCTGTTGGATTTGGCTTGTCTGTTGACACTTGCTTCTCAATGCTTTCAAAGAAATCTTACACATGTGAGTCATGACTGCTGGTGATGAATGAACCATATTTATTCACAAATGCACACTACCAGTCCCTTCTAATAGTTTCTTGACCCCACTGTGGAATGGGGAAAAAAAAATGAGCCCCTGGATAGTGATACCTTAGTGTTTTTCATATTTCTCTATACATTCTTATCCAAAAGGACTGCCTGCCTCCCACCAAAGAAAAACTAGGAATCATGCAATTCATCTTCCAGCCAGCAGGTAGAGGCAAAAGCCATTGCAAAATAGCTACCCAGGCGATAATATAGCAGTATTTCCAAAACACCAGTCTGATTGACAACAAATGAAAGCTTCTGGCCAATTTGTCTTCATGGTTCTTACAATAGGCCTGGCCAAATTCAAATATAAAAATTAATTTTGAATTTCATTAGCTCTGTAGTCAATTAGTTAATTAGAAAGCAGTTGCAGACAATCAGTATGAAGCACACTCTAATTATCCCTTCCTACCCAATGCATGAAAAATTAATCATGGTAGGGTTGCTCTATCTTTTAAGACAATGATAAAAACCATGGAGTAAGTGTTAGCTCTCTCAAAGAGCATCCAGTGAAGCTCTTTAGAAGGATTTTTTTTCTTTTTTGTAGGAAAACTTAGTAATTTGCCTGTTAAGAGTTTTCTGAAACACAGACCTTTCAAGTCTGACCTTATGAAAAGAGTTATTAAAAAAAAGGCCAAATCTTAGCACCAAAACTCAAAGGTATTAAACACTAAATATGTACAACAGTATCTATATTATATTCATGGTCTTTACAAGAGTTTTCAGGGGTTACTTACAAGGAGGAGACACATAAACGAATGTAAGTTATTGGGTTACCAAGGACAAAGTTTACGTGTATCATTTATTCTCTGTACAGTAGCAGCATCAATCCTGATCTTTCAAAGATATAAATCTTTTCTTGACCTTATATATGAACTGTACCTATTATTCTTAGCATTGCAGCATCTCAGTGAAGCCCCTCATGTGGATCAGGAGCCCATTACACCACAGACTATGCATGTATAAGCTTGAAGGAGAGTACTCATAATCCATGTGTGTCTTGTAGGAGCAGGGCTGTAGATGTTCAGCTCTCCCCCATAATTACAGCATACAGAACTGCTCATTCACCAGTCAAAAAAACCCCAACAAAACCAACACAACACCCTCCCCCCCACCTTTGAATGTACTTTTGGGTAAAAGTGTTTGAAAACCTTGAAAGTCTATTAAAACTGCAGTTAAAGTACACCAATATTTCAATTTGGTGAAACTGATAGATATTTTAAGTTTTTTTTCAGATGTCATAAGATTTTGAGTTTAGAAGTACTGTATGAAGAAGAGTGAAGTGATATGCTTGCTGGTTTCCTAAAATCTATCAGAGGGGCAAAATTTGATACATGCAAAATAATGCCTCTGATGATTATTTTTACATAAATATAATGGAATACAAATGACTGGAATTCTATTATAAGTAAATAATATAAGGTTACACATTTTGGATATTCTCAAGGGCCCTGGGCAGAGGGTGCTGGCAAGGGGGAGCGGTGGTACGCACCTCCCAGTGTCCCCTAGCGCTGAGGAGGAAAATTTCCTTGCCTCCCCTTGCAGCACTGTTGGGGCTCAGGAGCGGAGGACACTGCTCAGCTGGCTGCTGATGGTACAGAGGTGTTGGATTTCTCCCTGCTGACAGCACTTTATTGTAAAGATTTCATCCCACCTGAAGTATTTGCTGGTTTTACTGCAAAAAAATCAAAAGACATCCAACTACGTCAGGGTGGGTTTTGGTTACAGGTGCTGGGAAGCTTCACTCAGCAACCCAAAATTCAAAGCCTAGACACTCTTTGGGTCACTCCTTCCCTTTTCCCAAAATCAGTGTGGAAGGAAAGTCATCAGTTGGCAAGCTTTTGCCCAAAAATGTCATCTCTCAGTCCCACAGAGCAGAGGGTGTAAATGCTGAGCCCAGTCCCACATCCAGAGGGTGCTGTAGGACGCCCCAGGGATGAGGACATGGGTCATGGAGATGTGGCTACACCAGCCAGGTGCTGCTGCAGAAGGTCCTAGCATGGCCACACAACACCCCTTCTGACATCCAAGCACAGTAGGCAACACTGGGAGATACATGGCTCGGCAGCACACTGGTGGCACTCAGCAGGCTGACACTCCTATCAAAAAGCAGCCCCCGGGTTTCTTTGCACACCATCCTCCTGCCGCCATAGATCCCTGAAAGCCTGGGGTCTGTCACTTACTGAGGTCTGGTCACCTCTCAGCAGTGCAGTGTGGTGTTCCGGTCCGAAGCCTCAGGACTGGGCCTTTAAATGCATTTTATTCCATTTGCTGGTAATCACTCTGAAACCCGACCATGCCTTGCAGGGTGAGACCAGCCTGCTGGGTCAGCCCTTCCAGTCTCCTCTCTGCAACAGGTTTACAACAGTAATTTAATGTGTTGAACCTGTTTTTTCATCATCTGAGAGCTATACAAGAAGAGCAGAAACTGCATTTTTGTCTGACTATTTAACAGGAATGAACCAAAGAAGGGCCCTGTCAGCCAGCAGTGAGCCAGCCATGCCAGGCAGAGCAGGAGGACCACAGGGAAGGGGTCGAGTGTCAGCCAGCATGAGAGGTAGAACTGGCAGCACCTTGGTCTGTCCAGCCTGGCTCTGAAGAGCATGCTTCTTTAATTTTAGCTTTTGTTGACTATTTAGTAATGCAAAAATAATATCCAGCATCTAGTAATATCCCCAGGATAAGGATGCTACTTCAGATGTAGCATAGTGGTGCGGGCCAAGACTTGGGCGAAGATCAACACCTGGGGCCCCAGGTCCTGGAGTGATGTGATTGTATCCATTTTTGAGCTATCTTCTGCACAAGTTTCATAACATTTCAGAGGAAGCCTCTTCCTTCTCAAAATGGAAGAGGGATCATCAGAGCTTGCTTCTGACATGAGTGGGAAGCTCTGTTTTTCCAAAGAGGTGGTTATAAGACCCTTTGGCTGATAGACTCAGAGATGAGATGACATGATGTACCACTAACAGCTGAAATTTGATTAGCCTGAAAAGTGGATTCACTAGCAGGATGATCCAGCACTTTTAGGCTTTGATCAAAGCAGAGAGAGGCTTAATCTGTCTTTCCAGATGAAGGAGAGGGGTGAACACATGATGATGAGGAGGAGGACAAGGAGGAGAAGAGCTGCTGGGGAGTAGGAGCCATTTTTGGGAGAGCCTGGGAGGCAGGGGAGAATGCTCAAGGTCCTTGACAGGTGAGGAGCGAGGTGAAGCAGTGGGAGCCTGCGAGGTTGGTCCTGGCTCCCTGGGGAATTTCAGCAATGAGGCTTGTGATGGATGGGGGGCCTGGAGGAAGGGCCGTAGAAGAGTAACAGCAATGTACAGGGAAGGCAGCCCGGAGAAAAGACCAGAAGGATTTTTTTTTTCAGTTTTTCTGGACCAACAAGATTAACTGAGCCTTGGGAAAAGACCTGATCAGCCTGACGACTTGCTATCTGAAGTGGACACATCCCAAAATGGGAGCTGTGACACAAAGTGCTAGCTGTGATACTCTGTGTGGGGAGAGGCCCAGCACAGGCCTGGGGCCAGGCTGGGTAAGTCCCAGCTATGCAGCTTCATGTAAAAACCTCATTTTTAAGCCCCTGTATGTGACAGCAAGGGGTGAGGGTCCTGTGCTGGCAGCCGCTGGGTCAGAGGTGTGGAGATGCAGATGACAGCTGCCTTCCCTCCCTTAGAATCACAGAATGGTTTGGGTTGTGTCGTGGTTTAAGCCCAGCTGGCCACAAGCACCATGCAGCTGCTCGCCCACTCCTGCCTGGTGGAATGGGGAGGAGAAAATATAACGAAAATCTCGTGGGTCGAGACAAGGACAGGGAGGGATCACTCACAGGTCATGGGCAAAAGACAGACTCAACTTGGGGAAAAAAACCAAATCAATTTCATTTACTACAAATCAAATCAAAACAAGGACACTGAGAAGTAAACCCAAACCCTTCCCCCCACCCCTCCCTCCTTCCCAGCTCAACTCCACTACCAGTTTTCTCTACCTCATCCCCTCCTACAGGGGAACAGGGGATGGGGGTTAGGGTCAGCTCGCCACACATTGTCTCTGCCGCTTCTTCCTCCTCAGGGGGAGGACTCTTCACTTGTCCCCCGCTCCACCATGGGGTCCCTCCCACAGGAGACAGTCCTCCACGAACTTCTCCAACGTGCGTCCTTCGACGGGCTGCAGTCCTTCACAAAGTGCTCCAGCATGTGTCCCTTCTGCAGGCTGCAGTCCTTCAGGCACAAACTGCTCCAGCATGGGCTTTTTCATGGAGTCACTTACATCTTCGGGAGCATCCACCTGCTTCGGCGTGGGCACCTCCATAGGCTGCAGGTGGCCATCTGCTCCCCTGCTCACCTCCATGGGCTGCATGGGTACAGCCTGCCTCACCATGGTCTTCACCACAGGCTGCAGGGGCATCCCCTCTTGTGGCACACCTCCTCTTCACTGACCTTGGTATCTGCATAGGGGTTTCTCTCACATTCCACTCCCCTCTCTGCTGCAGGTTTTCCCTTCTTAAATCTGTTCTCCCAGAGGCACTACCGCCGTCAGTGATGGGCTTGGCCTTGGCCAGAGGAAGATCTGACTTGGAGCCGGGGGAGCTTCTAGCAGCTTCTCACAGGAGCCATCCCTGTAGCCCCTCCCCCACTACCAAAACCCCACCACACAAAACCAATACAGATTGTAAGGGACCTTCAAAGATCATATAGTCCAACCCCGCCCTGCCACAGACAGGAACCTATCACTAGATCAGTTTGCTCAAAGCCCTGTCCAACCTGACCTTGAACACTTCAATCATGGGGAAATGCCCTTGCTCTACTCAGATGAGCTTTCTGTGCCCAGAGGGCACATGGGTCACAACAAACCATCCTGCTTCAAAAAATGGGCTGAAATCCATCTGCTCACTGCTGGTAAGCTTTTTTCATGTGTAGCTACATCAAAATTCTTCCCACAAACGCGCAACTGAGCCAGATAGATGGACCAGGTAGTTATTCTGCAGCTGTCAAGTATGGCTGTGCCTTCACCTCGTGGAGTGTTTCACAACTGACGGAAACTACAGCCCCACTCCCTTCCTCTCTGTCTGACTTTGGAAGAACTGCAGTGATGCCTCTGAGCTCCACAGCATCTTGAAATCCTTCAGTGACCAGAAATAATACATTACTTCCCTGCTTCACCTGAACCATTTGCTAGGGGTGGACCTTCTAAAAGGCAAGTGAAGGTGGAAAGTTTCTTCGCTGTGTAAAAATCTGTCTGGATGGCCAGACCCAAAGAGTTGTGAATGGAGTTCAATCCACTTGGCAGCTGGTCACAAGTGGTGTTCCCCAGGCCTCAGTATTGGGGCCAGTTCTGCTTAATATCTTTATCAATGATCTGGATGAGGGCATCAAGTGCAACCTCAGTAAGTTTGCAGACGATACCAAGCTGGGCGGGAGTGTTCATCTGCTTGAGGGCAGAAAGGTTCTACAGAGGGGTCTGGACAGGCTGGCTCAATGGGCCAAGGCCAATTGCATGAGGTTCAACAAGGGTGAGTGCTGGGTCCTGCACTTGGGTCACAACAACCCCATGCAATGCTACAGGCTTGGGGAAGTGTGGCTGGAAAGCTGTCCAGCAGAAAAGGACCTGGGGGTGCTGGTTGACAGCCAGCTGAATATGAGCCAGCAGTGTGCTCAGGTGGCCAAGAAGGCCAACAGCATCCTGGCTTGGATCAGAAATGGTGTGGCCAGNTGCTGGAGCGTGTCCAGAGAAGAGCAACAAAGCTGGTGAAGGGTCTAGAGCACAACTCTTATGAGGAGCGGCTGAGGGAACTGTGGTTGTTCAGCCTGGAGAAGAGGAGGCTGAGGGGAGACCTTACCGCTCTCTACAACTACCTGAAAGGAGGTTGTAGTGAGGTGGGTACTGGTCTCTTTTCCCAAGTAACAAGCAACCGGACAAGAGGAAATGGCCTCAAGTTGCACCAGGGGAGGTTCAGATTGGATGCTAGGAAAAATTTCTTCACCAAAAGGGTTGTCCAGCATTGACACAGGCTGCCCAGGGAAGTGGTTGAGTCACCATCCCTGGAGGTATTTAAAAGATGTATAGATGTGGTGCTTAGGGACATGGTTTAGTGGTGGACTTGGCAGTGCTAGGTTTATGGTTGGACTCAACGATCTTAAAGGTCTTTTCCAACCTAAATAATTATATGATTCTATGATCAGGAAGGTCAGTGATGTCTTAGGTGTGCCCAAGTTCCTTATTGGTACTTATAAATAAAGTGCATGCACTCACATTACAAGCCTGTGATGCCTGGTCCAAAAATCAGTGTGGATTTTATTCTGTGCCTGCTTTGCTCTAAGAGCAGGTGGTGTTGAAGCTCTCAGAGTGATGGAGGAGGAAAGCTGGAGGGAGCTAGGCTGTCCTTCCTTGCCACACATAATTAAAGACAACAAATATTTGTCATTAGCTTGTGACTCTTCCAACCTGTGTATGAGGAAGATTCATACTACTCAAAGAACTGTGTAATTAAGTGCTACTAATTCCCCAAACTCCCACTGTATTAGGATCATGTTAGTTTTAGGGAGAGATGTGGCATGTCAGATTCTGTTCCCACAACTACCTTATGAAATAAGTTGCAAAGTATGGGATATGACTTGCAAGAAGAATCAACAGAATCCAAATCTCTGGGATTCAAACACAGAATAAGGAACACAGCCTGCTCTGCTGCCTGAGGAAAGCACTGTGCTCTCCCAGCTAAGGGAAGCCAAACTCAAATGGAGCCATCTTCTGCCCCTGCCACACTGCTGCAATGGGGATAAGCCCTTCAGCATCAGAATATGCACATGGGAGTACGCCCACATTAGCACTGTGGGTTTGACCAGTGCTGTTAGGCAGAAGAAACACTGGAGGGAGAGTGCAGATGGCTGAATACAGCATTTGGTCAGTCTGTGACGATATTTAACCACCCTCCATAAGCTTCAGGGTTCTGTGCTTTCCTTATACCTTTTCTTATGAGAGGAAGGGTGAGAGGAAGGATAATTTTCCTGTTTTATTTCTAACCAGAAGATGAAAAGGTATGTGTAGGCCACTCTGTGACCACTGGCACTAGGCATGAACTGAGTCCCTGAGAAACTGTGGGCTGAATTTGACCAGCTTCATGCCACTCCTGCCATGGCTTAGTTCAAGAGAAGCACAGTCAGGTGGCTTAGGGATTTCCTTTTGGTGTCAACCCTATGCCATAGGCAGGTAAAGCTGAAGCTCCTGAAGTCCACGGCTGTTCTCAAGCTCACGCCTGTGCCCACGATCTCTGAAAAGCAGAGAGACAACCTCTTCCAGGACAGATTTGTGAAGGGCAGAAAACTTCTGGCAGCAGCTGCAGTCAGGACAGAGGTGTGCAACTGATGCCAGGTGTCTGCGAAAGCTGCCTGCAAAACTTGCAGACTCTATGTCTTCTTTTTTTCCTACGGGTGGATTTGTCTTGCTCTTTGTGGGATTCAGAAACAAGTGCTGAGTTTTTCCTTTCAGTGGAAAGGGTTCCTGTGGGGAAAGCAAGGCAGCTCTTCCGGTTGAGCAGGTGATTAAGGGCAGAGCTACAGGCATAATCTTCTGAAGTGGCTCTCCACTGTCCAAGAAGGCATGGCCCGAGTCCCTGACGTGCTGCTTTCAGATAAACCCTGCCAAGAGGCGGTTCGGGTAGAATTTCTGCCTTAAAATACACAAAGACGACAAAAGGAAACCCAGAACGGCTGTACTCTGGAAGGGCTTTTGGCTGGGGTATGTCCCTGGTTCTGGCAAGCGTTGGGTCTGTGGAGAGGACATGTCTGTGCCAGCCGCTAGCATGCTGAGCTGGACCAGATGTGGTTCTCTCAGCACAGCAGCTTGCCATGGCGAACAGTCAGTAGCTTACATATGACTGCTGGTGGGAGGGTCAGGGATGTGACATCCTGGGGGATGCACAGCCACCAGGCACTGCTGGATGGGCCCTTTGTGGGTCTGTGTTCCCCCTCTGCCACATCCTACCTACTTGCCTAATTTCAGATATTGGTCTTCAAGGAAGGTTTTCAGACTCCCTCCCGTGCAAAATGAGAGAAATGTGCACTCCTGGGGTGTAGGTCACTTCATCCTTGTGCAGGTCAGCTGGCTTGCAGCACGGAAATTGCTCTTTGCTCCAGTGATGAGAGATACCAGCACATGCACTAGTCATCCAGGCAGAGCGGAGTAAAGCAAAGTGATGTTACTTCATCAGTGCTGGGTTTTTGCAGCTGCCGGTGTGTGGGGAATTCAACTTCCCTTTCAACTGCACCATAAGGGCTCAGCCTCCTCCATTGCGGTGGCATGATGAGCAATGCTTTGAGGCCTTTTTACCTGTGCTTTGTGGTGAGGGGCTTTGAGAAAGATAAAAATGTCCTTTCTTCAAGTTTAATCTACTTCTGGAGACAAGGGCTCAGAAAGAGAGGGAAATGGTACCTCCTTGCCTGTTAGGGAAGAGCTGGCCAAAGCCACCTGCAGTAAGGAGCAGAAGAAAGAGGGGAAGGCTTGAGTAAACTTTGCAGAGGGGATTTTGAGCCTGACAGAGACCCGATGAGGCCAGCACTTGGCTGGAGAAGCTGGAAAGCTGTGGGGGACAAGTTAGGATATAAGCAGATATTGACACTGTGGATTTATGTTGACCGAACAGACTGCAAGAAGGGGTGCCATGCACATGTCTGGAAACAATTAGAGACCTGCAGAAAACAAAATGGAGGGAGTCACCAGGACTTTCTCTGGAAACTTCCTCAACATGCTGGGATTGTCAGTACTAAATCGGAGAGGAGCATCTGTAAAGTCCAAGCTAGAGGTGGCGAGGTTTAGCCCCACACTCCCTCTGGTTTTAGTGGTGAGCTGAAACAGCCACCACCTCCTGCCTACAGCCTGCTACTATTGCAGACCATGAAATATGGGAGTAGAGGTTATGGTCGACACCCTATAGGGCTAGTTTTGCCTAGAAAACAGCCATTTTCTATGCCAAGGAGACCAAAGCAGCAGCCGTAAATCTCCACTATCCAGTCACCCACAAATGGCTGCACATGGTGGTGTAACAGCCTCTCACCGCAAGCCTGGTGTACATGTCAGCTGTGCCTCATCAATGGGGCACCGTTGGGACCTGCTGAAGACTGAGCAGATTGCAAAGTGTTGGTAAGGGGCAGGTCAGGTCAGTGGAGCCAGGGACAGGTACTTGCCTTCTGCTCCCCTGGTGCCTGGCAGGGTCTCTTGGCATGGTCCTCCTCACTGTGCCCTTGCCGTGCTACCAGCCCGTGCCTGTGAGCAGGCTCTCTGGCACAGAAGCTGTTTTCTTTGTTGTTGAGACCTGCTCTCATTTGAATTATTTTAGCACCGTTGAAATAAAAATAAAATAATTGGGATGGATGACTTATTCTTTTCAGTTTTATTTCAGCCCTAACACACCTTGGCTGAGTTTCAATGGACTGATTTATACCAAATACTGCTCTGCCACATCCACAGCTTATCTTTATCTATAAGAACGAAAATAACTGTCAGCAGCAGGTTTAAGCTAACTCATACAGGAGCTGCTGGAAGGAGCTCTGTGTGTGTTGTCCTTCAGGTCAGGGCTTTGGACTGGATTGCAGGTGAGTGTATTTGCTGTGCCCAAGGCCTCTCTCTCTGTGGCTGTCTCAGTGACTCAGCTTATAAGTACGGCACAGGCACTGTTTCAGCTCAGGGTTCAAAACCCAGATGATACCACACCCACTTCTGTAAGGACAAGGTGCTACCATCTTAGGTTGTGTGATTCAGCAATTCATTCACCTGGTGGAGGTGTCTTAGCTGGCCAACTCAAAGGAAAGACTGAGTTTCAGAAGATGAAAAAGGATTTTTTCCACCTTGCTAAAAATAAGTTCAATTCTTAGTGAAATGTCACTTAATTATAACCTGAGAATTTAAGTAGGATCTCATACTGGAGCTTACTGAACCCAGCGACCAGGCGTCTAGCAAGACACACAGGATATAACACATGGTATGGTGTAGACTATGCACATCCACGTCTTAAATCTCAATTGTGAGTGCTCAGTGACAGAGCCAGGGAGATGCCAGTACAGGAGAATAGCAGTCCTGCACAGCAAAACACAGCCTGATGTGCTGTGCCATGAAATCCCACAAGTGATCAGAGATGTCATCTCAACTGCATGTCTTCCGATAAATCTTTTATAATACCCAGTCAAACCTTATACCTGGCTGATGCTAGGGGACTGAGAAGACTGTCTGATACGGCTTCTACCTCTTCTGGGTCATCATCTGACAAGTGCAGGAATATGACATAACCAAGATATGGAGAGGACACTATTTTCAGTGCCAAAAATAATACCAAGGGTTTCACTGTTAAACTGCCTTCAGGGACAGGCAAAAGACCTTTTATGAAGGTTGATAACAACAACAACAACAGATGCTACTATTACTAGTGCTCAAATCTTCAGATCCAGCTAAGAAGATGACTTTGGTTTTGAAGCTAGAATGAGAAGTGGAGGTTGGATTTCCACCCGTGTGCAGGCACTTAGCTGTGTTAAAGAGATGTGTGGGAGATTTAAGTAATAATACTGTTGTGTCTAATTTCCAAGGAGTCCTCACCCTTGGCCCCCCTCCTAAATTGGCCCCTTGTCTAAAAGTATTAGAAAGTGAAAGTGCACCTGATGCTGAGCCTGGAGGAGATGGCACTCGCTGGGGAATGGACTCGTGCTCCAAGTCATGTGCACTTTTCTCATTAATCATTTAAGGAATAAAACCAAACAGTTTCTAGGTTACTGATCTGTTATCCTTTACTTCAAAACCACTTGTCTTCCTTCATGTATTTTCCCTGATTTCTTTTTTTTCCAAATAGCAGCCCAGCCTCAGCAGGAGGGGCAGAAAGGCCTGCCCCAGTTTAGGAATAGGAGCAATTGCAGGGCTAGGGGTTGTGAGCTGGGAAGCAGGTGGCTACAGCCAGCAATTCCTGTGCTCCTCCTAACGGCTAGGGGTCTTATTTCAAGTCCAAACAGAGGGAGGAAAGAAATCAGGGCACTTTTTTTTTCCTGAGCTATAGCATCAAGTGAGCAAGCAATAGCTTCATGCTCTTGCTTTTCCTAAGACAGCTTGCTAGAGAGAAATGGGAAGAACATCAGTGTTTAGTATCAGTACTAAAGTTGTTCAGCCTTGTATAGGCACAGATGCTTTGGCATCTTTGTGCCCAGAAGAAAAACTGCAGGTATTTAGATTGAATTCACAGTTTTCCAGGTCAGTTCCAGAGCTGTTGCCCACTCAGGCCTTGGCAGGTGCGTAGCTGGGTGTCAAAGTTATCCCCAGCCAGGCTAAGCCTTGAAGAAAACATGAAAAATGTGATCCAAATGGTAAATTGCAAACAAAAAAACTTCCAAAAATTGAGTATTCCTTCCTGAACAGGCTGAACTGACTATTCATTCATGTGAATAGGGCACTTATGGCATGAATTTCTGTTCTGCCTCTACCTAGCAGAGGCTCCTTGCCAGAGCTGACAGGTATGGGCTGTTTCTGAGGATGCTGCACTCCCCACAGCAACTGTCAGGGTGGGATAAGACTTCTTCCTGCTCTTCCTTTGTATCTAGTGTAACTTTCCTATAAAGCAGAGAGCAACCATTGCTTGCATCTATTTAGTCTTTTGTTATTAAAACTCTTCCTGCCATCTATGCACTTCTAATCCCTTTAAAAATATGGCTGAGCTCTCAGTTGCTGTGATACCCTTTGGCATGGAAGACCTCCTGTTCATCCTTCATGGTGCACAGCTGCCTGCATTGAACTTTCTTCTGGTGCTGTTCAGCGTTGTTCAGTATCCTGCCCTACAAATGCAGAATATCCCAAGTGGTGATTAGTTTATGCCAGGGAAGATGCTGGCTCTGAAAGAGAGATGGTGCATGCAGTGTCCCGTGATTCCTAAGAGCTCTATCTTTTCCATTTAAAGATACTTAAATGCCAGAAAAAGCATTATAGGCATATGTTCAGGGAATTGGCAGAATCAGGGATTTGTAAGAACTTTTGTGCCCTTGCATTTAAAACTTGAGAAGAGGCGTGATGAGAAGACGCATGAGATGCCTGCTGCTGAGCTGTGAAGGCTTCTTTGTGCTGAATCATCTAGGCTAAAAAGAGCTCTGGCTCTTCCCTGCTAAGTGGCCAGGGGCTGCTGGTGGACCCCACAGAGACAGCTTCTGTTAGCCAAGATCAGCTGCGTTGAGAGGTGTCTGAGTCCTTTCGCTATAACATGAGCTGCAAAAGGGGTGTGGGGATGAATTTGAGTTTTCTTCTTTTGCTCTCCCACTGAGTTTTCCACCTAAAGCTGCAGTCGGTTCACTCTAGACCTGGGCCAGAGTGCAAGTCAGTATGGAAGCAGTATGGACTTAGTGTGAGTTCATGTGGACGTGGCATTGCAGGGTGTTTGTGGAGTAGAGGGGAGGATGCTGCATCTCTAAAGTCAGCACTCAGATGTGACTTTATTACCTTGATAACAGGAGGAAGTAGCTGTGGAATAAATGTTCATCCCCCAAAAGTAACCTCTCAACAAAAGCAACTATCTGCCTCTCGACGTGTTCAGGAGCCCTTTCTGTCACAGGCTTCCCACATCGCTAGAACTGAGCCATGCTTCAGAAAGCTTCCTGCAAGAGCAGGTCTTACTGAGATGGAGTGGTGCAATAGCCTGTTTCCATCAGTGCCTGCAAGACCAGGCTTCCTGGGAGCCCTTGAATACTGCAGTACTCCAAAGAAACCGAAAGCCTACAAAAAGAAGATGGTAAATAGCAATAGCACCCTCACATTTCCTTCTCTTTAGTGAAGTTGGATGTGGTGCACTTATGTTCCCTCCCTTTGTTGGTCTTCCCAGACAGTCTCAGGCAAAAGAGAGGAGGCTGAGTGCTTGTATCAACAGCACTCATGGCTCTCCTGCCTGGAGCTATGTTTTTCAGAGGCAGCCTGCTATTCACCAGGACTCGTCCTAGCCCATGGGGCAGGTTAGGTCAGAAGCACCTTCTGGTTTATTTAAAAAGTTGTGCCGGACACTTTTTCTAGTATTGGCAAATATGGATATACTTTGTATAAAGAATGTTCTCCACACCTGCACAGGAGGAGGTTTGATGGCCAATAAATTAGAGAGGTGCACAGAAGATAAGATACTGCTCCTGCCCTGAGGCTGGATGTATGCCAATAATCAATGAGCAGCCACAATATAGCAAACTCAGTGCAAGTCCCTGTAGGAGGGTGACTTTATCACCTTATAGGTAGGTGAATTTATTTTAAAACATACTGATTTGACTCAGTCACGCTCATATTCTCGTACCCATATGCTCACGAGATGGGTGTATCCAAGCCGTCTGACCACCATGGAGACACCAGGATGTGTGTATCCATCTTCACAATGACTTTGAGGATGAGGTATGGTACCACCATGTCCTGTGTTCCTCTTAGACTGGTGATTGTATGCTGGCTCTGGATGTGCGTTTTGTACCCCTTAGCTGCTGGCACCAACTACATTGTCCATCCTGCTCCACCTCTGGGAGTTAGCAGGATTTACTCCCTGTCCTTCGTTTCCTGACTGTGTCCGGAGCAGCTGCATGCTATGTGTGTGCTGGCATCTTGGTGGGCTCCTTACTGAGGTCCCATCAGCACCTGTCACTTGTACAGCATTCACTTATAGGCTCTCCTGCTTTTGGTCCCTTCTGGTGCCTCACATCCAGCCATTGCCATTCCTTCCCCATTTTTACCAATCTTCCCATTTCTATTACTGCAATCTTCCTCTGTCTTTAGAAGACAGTTAAATCTGGAAGAATTTTTTTCTGAACGAATTCTGTAAGATTTTTTTTTTTTGGAAGGGGGGAATTAGCATTATGGACATTAAAAGCCAGGACATTGTGTATAATTTTTTTTTTTTTTAAATCAACTGCTTCAAGGGAGAAAATGAGAAATGTTTTTGAGAACAGCTTTCCTTTATATGGAGCAGAAGCTCCATTCCTCTCTTTCTCACACCATCTGTGTTTATTAACTCTTAACTATTTTAGAAACAAAACATCTATCACATCTTTCATGTAAGCCAGGCTAACACAATCCACATAACTGTCAATGCAAGTGCAGGAACCACGTAGGAAAGGAAGATAAAAAGCTCTCTCTTATGCTTTCTTCTAAGCTTCAGAGACCTAAGAAAAATGCCTGAAACTCTTCACAGTTCATGCATAGTACAAGGCAGACATTACATGAGTTTATGCAGACAACCTGGATCAGCCCTTTGGTGCATCCAACCCACAATTTTGTTTCCAGCAGCAGCCATGACAGAATAGGCAAGAAAGACTGTAGGAATAGGGCAGATACATACAATAACTAACTTCCTCTTTGTATTCCCCCAGCCTCTAATAATTTTCAGCATCGTTTAGCAACTCTCAATTGATTTCTCTTTCCCATTAATTTGTCCTTGAACCAAATTCTAGCATCTCCAGCATCCGCTGCCAAAGGGCTCAATAGGTGGACTGCTTGTTGCATGAAGTGCTGCTCCTCTTTACTTATTTTAAACCTCATTCTCTCATAGTTTCTTTTGATGCTCCTGAGTTCTATCTGGTTCTGCCAACAGCCTTAGCCATGTGGCACCTGAGCCCTGATAATGGTCTTTGAATAACTAGTCAGTAATAACTAATAGTAACTGAATAACTAAAAAAAAATCAGTTATCTCCCAACCTCCTGGAGACCATAGGTTATGCTCTACCTTTTGTAACCTGGTTTGAGTCTTCCTGAGACCCAGATGTCAGCTCTGTTACGCAACTGCACTGTGGATGCTGCTCTGCAAAGAGGTATCAGAATGGAAATCAGCATTAGAAGTAGCATAATTTATTTCTTTGGAAAGAAATACTTCAGATCAATTAGTTATAAGGGTTTTTTTCTCCAAACACTGCTTTTCCCCAATTATATTAAGCTTATGAGTCTGTCTTTAGAGAGACACTGAATCTTTTTAGCTCTGACTTCTGTTATATGCCATATCTGAAGTCTTAGCTTGCTTTTCCAGCAAACAGCGTCTAGCATGGCACATACATTTCCCAGTCCAGTGAGTGCATTATGATGCTAATGTCCAGCAGGTGTTTCACTCAAATGTATTTACCAACCATTCTTTAAAATAATGATCTTTTTCTTCCTGGAGTTTTCAGATGCTACATCTTATTCCATGTTTCTTGCCTATAAACTTCTCATAGTCCAAGGAACGATGTTTCTAGTGGCAGCAATCGTTAATTCAGATAAACAAATTTTGAATGTGCATAAACCACTTTTCCAACCACAGAATCTCACAGTGCTTCAGTCTGTGCAAGTCAGAAGTGTTGCCCCTTGGGGGTTTAAATGATGGGTGCCAGGCAGAGCGCAGCCCAAGCAGGAGTGTGGCTAGGAGAGGCTGCAGGCGCGGCTCTGCCTGGGGCAAGCTTGCTGGAAGGGCTTGAAAACACAGAGATGCTCATGTTGCACCCATGTTTGGGGTGTGTGACACCCCACGAGGACTCACAGTGGCAGCCTGTGACATCTCCTCAGTACTGGGCTGCTTTGGTTTTTGACTGACCTTCTACCAGGACCAGCCAGGTTCCGTCTCTGCTGGAAGGGTGGCTGCTGTAACCCCGGGTCTGGAGGAANGGGGGGGCGGTGATACAGCAGAAGCAAAGACATCCTGACAGCTAGGTCTCACCTGACTTTCAACAGGTTGGCATTTACATTTTATTTATACATTTAACAGAAAACAGGTAATTAGCAGTAAGACAGGTTATAAAGCAGCAATAATATAACATAGATCATACTTGATGTAACACTTACTGTCAGAAAAACTCTGTGTAGATAAGCCCGCAAGATACCATGCATGGAGAGTAAGCATGAGAGATTGCTCCCCAGGTGTTGGTCCCGGGGAACTCTCGAAATTCTGGCAGCAAGTGACTTTTATGGTTTAGTTCACATTCTTCCTTTCCCTGTAAACAATTTGGTCTGGATGTAAACCATCAGGAAATGCTATGATGGGACAAATGCTGAGGCTGTGCAGAGGCCATGCCAAGCTTGACTCCAGGGGTGGCCAGGACTTGGGGCTACCTCCGCATGGCTGCCTGTCACCAGGGCAGAAGGGCACACAGCCATGTGGCTCCTCTGGTCAGGGCTCTTCAGCGGTCTCAGCTCAGGCATCGCCTCCTAGGACACATAGCAGTGTCCGGGACAGGCCCTCATGCTCCAAACTTTTTTACTTTTGTTTTCCTTGTGCTTGACTAAAGACCTGTCTGTCCTGAGCAGGAGCAAACCTCCATGCACATGGCCACTCAGTTGTTTTGTAGGTTGAGAGCTCTGCTGTGAAGGGCGGATGGACTTAAAGCCCTTCTAGGGAAGCAGGGTGGAAAATCAGGAGTAGATCTATAGCAGCTAATTTTATCTCTTAAATTGCACATGAAAAAAAAAACCTCAGTGCAGTGATGTCCATGGGGTTAATGTGAGGTTACTATCAAGGCTGTATTACTCTTTTTCAGCTTCCTTTTCCAACTTTTGATCTGCAGTTGATTGTTTTTTTAATTGGCAAAACACAGGAATTGTCCAGAGATGCTTCTGGGATTGCAGTAGGAATCAGGTAGGGACAGTGGGGCTTGGTATATTATCTTAATTTTTAAAACATTTTATCAATTTCAGAGCTGGAAATACTATTTTTTAAGAGCACAGATCCTGAATTGCAGAACTCCTCTTCTGCAGGAAACCCCCTTATTAGGGAACTGTGGAATATGTCACCCATCAGATTACTGAGTGGACAATCAATGCTTGAACTTTTAGACCATTTTCTATTGCCTTACTATTAGGGCTCAGTCCAAGCTCATCACAGCAAATGATGTGTGAAATGACAGCCTAAACTATAAATGGAGGGTCGTGACCAGTCTCAGTCACTTGCCTTTAGACAATATAAAAACCCTCTTTAAGCCTTCAAGTATTTTCATAGCCTTAAATTGCCATTTTTTCTCTCTCTGAAACAATGTCCAAAAAAGGAGAGTGGCAACAGTGGCAGAAGAAAATGAGACCAGTACTATATGTGTATAAGGCTAGCAGCTCTCGTCCGAGCACCCAGCCTTGTCCCCAGCTCCCCAAGCTGCCCAGGAGACCCTGGAGGGACACCACCTCATTTTATTTTCCTGTGTTCCTGCAGCTTGTGGAGACTGGAGCAGGACTCCGGAACAGTGAGGATTTAGAGGCTGTGCTGGGTAATCCTGGGAGATGGGTGTGCTGGCTCAAACACACTGCTTGGACTGGAGCAGATTTATTCCACTCTGAATTCCTACCTTCAGAAGGCCTCTCCAAGGGGATGAATTCTGACCTGCAGCTCACAGGGATGGGAGGAGAAAGGTCCAGCGCTGCCAGCCAGCCCTTCACTCCCTGTATTTCCCTTCTGCATCATCTGCTGTCTGATTTCTGGTGGGAGAAGGGCCAAGGTTGGTGGGTCTAGGCCCACTGTAGGTACATTTTCATCTTTGGTATCCAATTTTGACTATTTGATTGGAAAACAAAAGGAAGTACTAAGCTGTCACCTCCAAAGTGTCCTGGCCAAGTGGTCCAGGTAACCAATGCTACCGAGTACAAGTACTGCTGCTGGGAGCTGCTCGTTGTGGGTGCTGACACCTGGGAAGCTGGCTTTTGCTCCTTCTGGAAAATATCACTAAGGATTCCTGCTGGCATTAGGGTATGAACATAGCTGTGTGCTATCACCAAGCAAAGTATGGGAGGAAAGCCCCTTTTCAGGTGTGGGGTGTTCAAACCCAAAGCAGGGGGATGGGAGCAGCCCATAAGCAACTTGACCTTCATTCTTGCACAGAGGGCCTATGAGACCCCATGCTGCTCTTGGGTTTCTGAGGTGCTCTTGGTTGAGCATGTCTATCCAGTCCTTTCTTCAGACCAACTGGAAAATGACCTGCAACGCTGTTATAAAAACAAGAAATAACTGAATCTTCTAAGAGTTGCAGAGCCCAACAGCTCCAAAAGCAACATAAATTTGTCAAGGGTCCCCATCACTCTCAAAGTGTAATGAAACAGGGTAGGGATAAACATAGAGGAAAGTGAGAGATGTACTGCAAGGTTGCTGTTTCGGGGTATGAATTTACCTTACAATTAAAAGCAAGGTCTTGCAGTATGGGGATTAGTTCTGGATCCTGTGTCTTTGCTGCCCTTTTTATTTACAGAATCAGCTGCAGAAAGCAGTTGTTATTTTAGACATGAGTATTTTTTATCTGAGCGCTACTGCCTACCAGAGATTTTGATTTTTTTTTAAAACATTGGCTAATTTTGTGTTTTGAGTAGGAAGCTTCAACTTCACACCAGTTCTACACATGCTTTTCTGCTATCCAGCAGTTTGGGCAAGATAAACCTGTAACCAAGACGTTCCTCCACAAATCTCTATGGCTTTTATCAGGATTTTATTATTGCTCACCTTACTGTGGACTTTGAGAAGACGTGGGGAGTATCTGAAGTAGTTTAAAATTATTCAATCTTTAAAATATGACTGGGATGCAGGCAAGTGCCCCCATATATCCACCCAGCCCCAGTTTTTGCTTTTGCTTTCTAAACAGTGAATAAAGCAGGAAAAGCAGGGCCAGGTGAGCTGCCCGCACTGATCTCTGTGGGGTGCCTGCCTCTCCCCCAGACCGCATTAACCACCTCTGTTCTCATTCCAGATGCCTTTCCAAAACGTCAGTCCCCATCCGAGACCTCTGTGCTGTCTGTCCTGCACCTCCCTAGCACTCACAGGACAGGGGACCCCCACAGGCACCACCCCATCTTGCCCACGCTTATGGTGGAAAGGAGCGCCCAGCCAGTATCAAGGCAGGAAAAGTCTCTGAAAAGCAGTAGAACTGGCAACGTCTTGCACAGCAAAGCAAGTCCTAAAGCAGGCAAAGCAGCAGCTGGGGAAGGCTGCGACCCAGCCCCAGTATCCCCACCTTGTCCATCCATCTGCCTTGGCACAAGGTGGGAGGCAGAGGACAGCGCCAGCACCCTCAGCCTACTTGATGGCTCATCCATGGGGAGTGATGAGGAGCAATAGCACTTGGTATCATCCCAGGCATCTGCCTGCCTGCAAGGCTTGCTCTTTGAAACAGGCTGTCAAGCACAGATAGCTATTGAATCAATATGGATTTTATTCTACAGCCTGTGCCCGGCAGCTGTTGATGCCACTTCTGCTGGCATGGGGTGGGCTGTGCCACTGTACACCGGGACGGATCCGGGCTACATAGGAGAGGATACCAGCGCTGACTCATAGGTGCCCGTCTTGGATGACTCTAAGAAAGCAGCCAAACAGGAAGACTTTAGAGACAGTGTCTCTGTGTTGCTGCTGCCAGTCTCCCCCGCCAGTGCCAAACATGCATGTTTGCCAAGCACAGAGGAGAGTTTGGATATACTACCGTCGGTCAGTCTTTTGGATGAGATGTGAAAGCAGGGGTCTCCTCCACCAGTCTTGCCCATTGCATGTCCCAAACAGACGATGAAAATCAGCCGACATCCAGATCACCGTCTCCTCTTCCACCAGGTAACTTCTCATGCCCATCCCAAGGCTGTAAATTGCTGTGGATAATAGCTGTGACATTTATCTGGACCGTGGCTGCCTACCTGTGCTTGCGCGGAGGGTCCGATGCTTGATGGTCCCATTGGAGAGGTGATGTCCAGCTACTTGGAGCTCGTGTACTTGGTGACGGCCTTGGTGCCCTCTGAGACGGCGTGCTTGGCCAGCTCTCCTGGGAGCAGCAGGCGCACGGCCGTCTGAATCTCCCGGGAGGTGATGGTGGAGCGCTTGTTGTAATGGGCCAGGCGGGAGGCTTCTCCAGCGATGCGCTCAAAGATGTCGTTGACAAAGGAGTTCATGATGCCCATTGCCTTGGAGGAGATGCCAGTGTCGGGATGGACCTGCTTCAGCACCTTGTAGACATAGATGGAGTAGCTCTCTTTCCTGCTCTTATGCCGCTTCTTATCGCCCTTCTTCTGGGTTTTCGTCACGGCTTTCTTGGAGCCCTTTTTGGGGGCAGAGGTGGACTTTGCTGGCTCTGGCATCTTGACAGCTCTTTCTCTGGGTCTTGGAGCTGCTTGGAAAGAACACCAAAAAATATCAAATTCTTTTTTGTTCTTCTACAGTATAGTTTTACTGAAAGATGAGAGTCTGAGTCAGAAACAAGCAACATCTCTGAATCTGAGTCAAACACGCCATGATCCCATGCAAGCATTTTTGAACTGCCAGTGAGAACTGTTCTGGTTTGTGTACTTTTTTTGTTCTTTCCTGTTCAAATCCCCGTAACACTGGCCTTGTAAACATCGCTGAACCCAGGCCTAGTTGGCATCTACTTAGTAAATATGGGCTGGAGACTGAACATATTTATGAGAAGAACATTGCAGTTCCAAAGAAAACACGAACTGTAGCATGGATTAAATTAAATCTTGCTGGAATGGGCTGGAGATTGTTGCAAGATATCACTGAAGCCACCTTTATATGAGACTGATAAAAATGATTTTATGCAGTTACCACAATCTCCAATAGACCATTTTTTCGTCGCATGTAGGTAAAAGTTTATTTTGAGGGCGCTTGTGTTTCTGTGGCTACTGTTTTACACCATGTATTCTAGTGGAATATAAAAATCATATAGTTTTAAGCTAGCTAGGTGAGCTATGGGAATATCTCAGTATTCATGTTAGCTAGCAAAAATACCAGAGAGCAGAAACGCTCAGAGGAGGTGGCAGGAATCACCTGGCAGAGAAACAGGAATGTGGATAGGAGGAAAAAATCAAAGTGCTTTTGAGCTACTTGTCGATGGAGAGAAGCTACATGGACTGAAATTGTTTCCTGCTATTTGGTGCTTTCTGTTTTCGAGAAAGCGAGCCTCCGCTGGCCAGCTTACATCAAAGATTCCTGATCCTCTGTCTGAGTTTTCTTCATTAGGCCACAACCTGCAGAGCCCTGACCTGAAGCTGACTGCTGTCATCCACAACTGCAGTAACAAAAAGACAGTATGTAAACCTGTCATAAAACTGGGTGCCTCCCCTGCACTATGAATTTACATATGCTTTACTACGTGGGTCAAGGGAATAACTGCGTTGTAACCTGGTAAACGGTTTTGTGTTTCAGAGGACACTTTGAGTGCTCCCTTGAAAGGCAAGGCTTCTCTAGGCTTTGCTGGAGGATCAGCTTCCAGCATCACCCCAGGGCTTGGGCTTTTTCTGCTCTGCGTCTCCTTTGAAGATGACCTAGGAATTACAGTCTGCTGGCCAAGAGAGACTAGAAGAGAAAAAAAGAGCTTCAGGGCTGATGGCACATGGGAGAATGGATAGAAGTAAAGAGGAGAGAGAAAGCTGGGATGTAGCATATGGTCTGCACACACAGAGCATCAGAGAGGAACCTAAATGGTGCCTGTGCCAAAGCAACGGCTGCATGCTCAGCTCTGCCTCTCTTCCTTGGGAAGGAACGAGATGCCACTCTCTATCCTGGCCTGGTTTCTCCACTGTTGCCCACATCTGCAGTCAAAGCCAGACATGACAGCTGTGTTGCAACCAAGACTAGAAGAAGTTCCTGGTAGCTCCCTGTGGGAGCAGACATCTTTGATGCTGAGGCTGGTTTTACATGACCATATCTTGGTGGATACCAGTTCCTGCTTCCAAACCATGCGAGAAACCTCCATGGCTCCAAATCCTCACTGTGGGAGATGCTGCCTTCTGCCTGCAGCAAGCACCAGGGCTGCTGCTGGCTGCTTTACCCTACAAGGCACTGACATTGGGCTCTGGCACCTGCATGGTCTGGCAGGTGTTGGGCAAAAGGCAACGCTGAGCATTTCAAGGCGGGGTACACTCAGCTGCAAGGGCAGGCTGGCACTGCTCGGGATGCTAGGGAGTGCAGATGCAACGTTTCCACCACAGCCCTCCAAAACGCCCACCTGGCTAGAAGCACCAGTGTCCTTAGCACTGAGTTTTTGCTCAAGCAAAGCAGTTTCTTCCTTTCTGTTAATGGGAGTTTTGCCTTTGTGAGGCCTGAGAGACCCGTTCAAGTTTCCTTTGCTTCATCTTGCAAAAAGAACTATATTGTCACTCCAAAATGGAATATTGTCTAACTAGGTGGCCAGCATACAGGAAAACTTCATGTAACAGTCTACAAGCACACCACCAACTCCTCACTGCACCAGAACCTCAAACTGCTCATGACTAAAGCATACAAATATTAAAAAAACCACCAAAACTGAGTAAATACATATAAATCCCTGGAATAACCAGCAACCTAACATCAGGTATGGAGGATAGGAAGAAAAAGTAAAGAAAAAACTAACCGAATGTGTGGAAAGCTGTTGATGCTTTCTTCTAGTTGGCTTTGGTTTATGAACATTAATACATTTTCCTAGTTACAGGAAACCTGTAGTTGTAACATATGTGGTTATACCACCCGTCAATCATAAACATATTTTGCTGACTCTATGAAATTAAAGGAAAAGCAGTTTCATAGAAAGAGGAAGGAGATGGGCACACTGCAAGAGTAGTTCCCCTTCAGATGAACTGACCCCCTGGCAAAGCTTCATGGCCACATCAGCTGAACTAGGTGGAAAACCATGGACAAAGACCATATATGGTTCTGACCAAAGTGGACTCTGAGACTTGGCATGGCAAAATGCTCAGTTTGAGCACACGAATAAACATTGTCACAGAAATGCCAGAAACATGCAGCTGGAAGGAGCCTCCAGAGCTCCACACTTTGCTTTGACGATGGGGTACCCAGGCGTGCCCTCCGAGATTAATTTCTTACTTTTCCTTTAATATCTCTGAAGACATGATTTTCCTGTGCTGTATGCTTGACTCTGCCACCTCATGCACTTTCTTAATTTCCCCAGGCATTCTTCTCAGTGGAGGCATTTGGAAGGGCAAGTGCTGGGCTGCCCCGAGACATCCCTCAAAACTCTGACACATGCCCCCTTAAACACCACATTTTCTTCCTCTGGTGAAACCAGGATTTTTCTTCCTTTCTTTCTCTACTTGAGAAGCAATATTAGGAAAAGAAATCCCCTACCACTCTTGTTTGCACCAAGAGAAGAAATAACTGTGCCCTTGCTTCTTTTTCTCTTGAGCTAATTTCCTGACTGAAAACCACCACAACTGAAAAATGTAAATGACTATTTCTTAGGCTTTTTAAAAAGTGTGTCCTTCTAAAAATATATATTAATTGTTAAGTGCACTTGTACTGCAGCTTTTAAAAAATGAATACAATGCCCAACAGGCACCAGAGTGATTTCATATGTCTCCAGAAAATGTCACACATACAGGACATCTCCGTCCATTTGACTGGTTAATGCCAATGGTAGCACAGCCAGGATTTTGTTCTTCTTTCATATACAGCCACGATGAGGGAAGCAACGATACTAAAGTTCAGAGATAAGCACAAAAGCTTTGGTGTCCTTGCTTCCCTCCACTCACTTCTTTGCAGCCTCAAGAGGTAAATAACACCTTCTTTGGGAACAGGTTATCTTCCTTCCAGCTTGTTTGGGCAGTGCCTAGCACAAAAAGCCTGACTGCATTTGCCAGGTGCTAAATAAATAATGTTAATAATGGTCAACAGTATCACCAACCCTTCTGTCAACAGTGCAACACAATCCACAGGCAGGTGCTGCTCTGGTATGAAGACAGATGTAGTGGGATTATTCCCAAAGTGTCCATGTGAAGAGTTTGTTGAGGGAAACCTAGATGACCTTTAAAAAAATGGTTTCTTTTAATGAAAATAGTTGCATTTCTTTCTTTGTCCTTAAAAAAAAAAAAAAGGAAACCTGAAGAGGTTAATAATTATTAGTTTTTGTGTTTGGAAGTGTTGCCATCATGATTGACTTCTCTACTGTGAGGGTAACCAAGCACTGGCACAGGCTGCTTAGAGAGGCTGCAGGATCTCCATCCCTGGAGATACTCAAAATCTAACTGGACATGGCTCTGAGCAACCTACAGCAGCCAACTCTGCTCTGAGCATGGGCTGGACTAGATGTTCTCCAGAGGCACCTCCAGCCTCAGCCATTCTGTGACTCTTGGAGACAAGCTGGGTACCTCTTGCCTAGAACATGCTTTATGACCTGTGTTCTCCTGATGGACATTTCCCATGGGATACTGCAGCCCGAGATTCCCACAAGGACCCCTCAAGAGGGGTTATGGTGCTCACCTCCAGGTCCTAGTCACCGAGGTCCCTGGAACACGGGGTATGGCCATACAAGAGGAGGCACTCTGAAGCATCACAGTGACATTTGGAACGTTTCAGGTTTTTGAGGACACATTTTTTTCTTTACTGCTTTGTATGCTCTGAGTCAATCAGTTATCAGTGCTGGCAGTTTTCCCCTTCCTCAGAAAACCACCAACAAAACCAACCACAGTATTTTTTCCAGCCAGCTCCAAGCAGCAGCCTGCCTGCAGCTAGAAACCAGAGCAGTGCAGAGTGACAGTTATATCTTCCTTTGTGTTGACACACCTTTTTTCAGCATCATTAAAGGGAAAATGAACTGAAAACATATCCAAAGATACAAATCACCGCAGTCTCTCAGATCTGAGATGGGAGAGGAGCCCTGCTGAGAAATCCCACATGAAGCCTGATGCTGTCTCTGTTTTCCCCAGGCCTGATATATTGATAGAGAGACAGGCAGGGAAGCTCCCGCAGCATTTTTGTTCATTTTTGGCCTTGCTGCCACATCTGTAGGACCACTGCCAAGTTCGTGCCAGTGGTGTGCATGTATGACCACGGGTGGACTATTAGCTGGCCTTTTGGACCTCTCCTCATGCAGGGGTGGAAACAGCACTTGGATTTTTTCCTTCTTTTTCCTATTAAAAGCTGTCCTTGCTGCGATGAGCTCTGTGGCATCCACTGCAAATCCCATGCCCACCGGGCTGCTCCTTTGCTGTAATTTCCTAATCAACCATAAAAATTACATTTCTAGAATCAGCACTTGTTGCTTATTCTGCCCCTTAAATAGGAATGTCCTGTTAGTTCTGTCCAATTATTGTCCCTTTCCTTAGTTTCTCTTGCTGTATAAAATAAAGAAAACTTGGCTTTAATCCTACATGTCAAAGAAATATAAAATTTGCTGCTTCTTTTTTGCTTTGCTCTCTCTGAAACACAAAGAAGTGCAACAAATTAGGGAATGTTTCCACCAAAAGGAAAAGTCTTTCTAATGGCTTCATCTGCTCTAAAATGCTTATAAGACCACAGACAGCAGATCTGGTAAATACAGTTTACAAATCACCAGATGTCAGCAAATGACTGTTGTTGGAACAGTGTATTTCTGCAAACTGCAAATCCCCTCCCTTTTATAATGTATGGCCATCTACCTGGAAGTTATTAAACAAGAATTTGCTCATCCAACAGGTGCCATTAAATAGAAACAGCTGAGAAATAAAGCAGATATTTTATGGTTATTTGGTAGCAAGCTCTGCCTTAGGTAGTAAAGCAGATCAGAAGCATGATGAGTCACCATGAGACATAGGTGACACTGCCTCGTGCAAAAACTGATAGTCATATTTTGGACTGGAAAGAATTTTTCTCTTGGTATGTTGTCTAGCATGTGATGATGAGGTAATATTTGCTCTGAAGTAATGATGAGGAGAATTTCCTAGAATAAGGTAAACTAGTGTGAAATGCCCAATTTATTCTAATGGTGGAGGGCACAGAGATTAGTTTTGTGATCCCAGGTCTCTTCCCAGGTAATCCAGTTTCAATACTAAGGCCTCAGACCTAATCCCACATGCTCTGCTGCATTTTATATGATTGCTCCTGTAAAGTTATAATTTAAATGTCTAACTTTTAATCTTGGATACATGCATGCAATTCCTGTAGTGAAGAGATTCATGCTTGCGTATTGGACCATGAAAATGTGTTAGAACTGAAGATGGCCCCTCCTCCTTAACATAGAAACAAATGCTACAAATGCAGTCCCTGACACAGTGATCTTTAGATTTCCTTAGAAGAAATACAAGCAGAACAGAGCACCGAGATATACACTGGCATCCTAGTTCTTCGACTGATCCTTACCATTGCTTGTATTAATACATTGCCTGGGAGTTCAGTACAGGATGCTCCCTACAGTAGTCTGTCTTGTCTTTTCTCTTCTTTTCTTTTCTTTTCTAGCATTTCCATTTATGATTTTAGAAAACACATTTTTCATCACCAGTAACAGCTGTGCTATTTCTGCCCAAGCTGGAAGTACTTCTCAGGGTTGTGGGATATCAATCGGAGATGCTTACGTACAAAGTAGGGAGCAGGACCCTAGTTCAGAGCTCTCTGCAGAGAAGATACATTGAATTTTTAAAGAAAAGAAAATCTTATCCATGAGTCAAGCAGAGCAACAGAGAGACACAGTGCTGCAAGAAGAATGACTGTCAGCAGGCTAAATACTGCTGTCCCTACTCTGATTAAAAGAGTGCCTGAAGTCAATGGGGCTTTAACCTGGGTCTGAAACCACAAATACGATGTTTAGAGATGCTTAGCACCAACGGCTGACATTGATTTCCACTGGAATCCAGGAGGCTCAGTACTTTATAAAAATCAGACTCCACGTTTTACCAAGGTTTTGTTACTGTGAATAAATGAGTACTTAAAAAAGCTTTAGCATTACTTTTATCTGCTCTTTATAAGAGCACTCATTATCTACCTGCTTTTGAATATCTCTGATCTGCACGCTTGACCAACAGGATGTAATAAATGCAAATAGGAGAAATGATGTTTTCTATAGATCAATACCTGTTAAATGTTTACAAGAGTACACCCAGTATCAGTATCTGCTACAATTACATTGCAGTCAGCTTTCCCACAAACCGCCAGGGTTTAAGAGAAACCTGTATTATCACAGCCACCCTTGGAAAGCCCTCAGTACTGACACAGTCCAATGGAGAACACAACCAGGCTCACTCCCTTCCTGGGGTTTTATCAGTAAGTCAGAACCTTAACACAACATAAACTTCAGCACAAAGCTTCCTCTTGAAGTTTCACAGTCATCAGGATTTGCTGCTTCTGCCGCGAATCCCTTCCTCAAGCAACAGGCTTCTGTTCCCTTCATATTCCACTGCAACTCAGCTGGACCCACTGTGGGTCAACCTGTCAGCAGCAACTCTGTCTTGGTGCAGAGTTTAGCTCCTGTCCTTAGACTAACTCAGCAAAATTGCTCTGAAGGCAGGGAGAGGTTAGAGCCTGCTAACCACATACAGGCAGATAATCTCCAACTGACCCGAAGCAATCCTGCTGGGTAGGAGAAGCAAGCAAGACACCACAGCAGCTCAGCTACCTGGCAGCTTCACAGGCTCTACATATCTTCTTGGTGATTTGCAAGGACAGGCTATTGGAGATGGGTGTGAGAACAAAAATCATAGGCAACTGGGGTCTTTAATACTAATGACCCGTTACGCATCAGAAAGGTGGTTTACTTATTCCATGATGCCATATGCTATTGAAAATAAAAAGTGCAGATTCAAAATAAATTGCTCTAGTCCATACAAAAAATGAAAATCACTTGATCTTTTACGTCATCATTTCAATTTCTCTGGAAAAGTGGAAGACCATAAATTCACTGAGTATGCTATATCTAAATAACTCCTTCTACAATGAAGCCATGGTCTCTAAACTAGTAATGATAATAAGAAGAACTGTTATGGCATTTAAGCAAACTATTTTTATGGATTTTGTGGAGTAATGGAGAATTATCAAAATTCTAGACTATTTTCATCGGTGCTGAAAAAGGCATCCATTAAAAATGTGCTAATTCAGCCATGGCCAAAAATATGAGAGAAGCTACAGCCCAACACCTGCAGGCCATAAGGGGAGAGTGGGTGGGAGAGGGAGAAGAAGCCCCAGGAGATGAGAGCTGCTTCTGAGTTAAGGCGGGAATTACGTGGGAACCTATGCAGACACGTGGGGCACCTCCTCCTCCCACGTGTCCTGTTACCAGGTTTCAGTAGGTTTCTGTGACCTTTTCCAGTGCTACAGATAATTTGTATAGCAAAAAGAAACGAAAGCAGGGATCATACCCCAAAATGTTTACTCTGGCCGTACCATGTTGACTGGGAATAATATGTATGGATATAAAACCATGCCGAAGTGGAAAGCTATGTTCCCAAATTAGACTGAAGATCAGACCAAGATCATGAAGGTTTTTAAGAATGGTGTGATGGGTACCTCACAACCCAAGTATTACCACATCTCCCCAATGGCATGGGTGAAATAAGCCCAGCAAAACTTTTTAACAACCTTCATGCGATGTATATGGGTCTAAACCACGAGTGCTCAATAGACCTGGGCAGTACCACCAACTTTCCCCCTACATGGGGAGAAAAAGCCAGGCAAGGGCATGACACATGCAGCTGTAATCAATCATGACCGACATTCCTTCTAAATGAGAGTCTCTAACTTCAGTCATTGTTTCCCAGTTACACTACTCACATTTCAACAAGTCCTAAAAATTATTAAAAAAAAATTAGTGGGAAGCATGCAATTAATGAAAAAGTCATGAATATGTGAAAGCTGCTTTATCATGGCTGTAAAGCGTGGGTGCCTGGGAACATGGAATGTAAATGCAGGAGCTGTGGGTACCACACAGGTACATCCAAAAAGACTGCATGCCATGCCACTAGCTAAAGGGTAGGGAGTGGCACAGAGTCAGATTCCATTGCTACAGGATATTGAAAATATTTTAATGTATTAATAATTAACTTGGCATGGTAATAGCCATTTTACTGTAAAATAGAGATGCATGGCTATTACTGGAGCTTGAGGGGAAATGAAGATAAATGTCCTTCCCCAGATCTCACATCATCCAATAACCTGATTGGGAATATGATCCAGGACTGCTGACACCTTTCTCTGCTGCAGCCACTAGATCACATTACAACAGGCGGAGAGTCCTCTGAGCATTAGAGGTCATCTTCTGTACAAAGCAGGAAAATGGAGAACCTGTTAGATGGAAGGAGAAGAGAAAATGCACAGCTGGGACAGCACAGCAAAGCTCCACCAAAGAGGGGAGCTGGCTACTCTCCAGAAATAGACAGGGGTGAGCACTAAGGACTCAAGAGTTACTGAAGGCAAAAGTAAACTCTGGCACAAGAACAGACAATAAACTGTTTTAAAATGTTCATGGATAAATTTACACTGGGGATGAGAAGAAGGAGCCTCACTTACATCCTTACTTGGAAGTGGGAGGATGAGGGCAACAGAGGAGGGCGGAAAGATGAAAAGAACTGTACCTTCCATAGTTCAAAGACAAAACTTGATTAAAGAAAAAGATATGGCTCTTGCAATAGCAAGCAAGTGCTCTACATTAACCAGACAATGTCTTTCTGTTCTATGTTGCTGTGCTACTGAAGAATTGTTATCAAAATGCACAAAGGTCCTTCACTTTGCACTTGGTCTTCCCTTTATTCTTTTCTTTATTGTTCCTTCCTTCTTTCTTTCACACCCATTACAAGTACCAGGAGGTTCCAAGCCCCAGCAGGTTTTCTGCCACTTGGTCCCATCCAACATGTGATATTTGTACAGAGACTAACACATTACTCTGAACAGCCACAGGGTTGAAAAGCTTGCAGTTCTCCAGAAACATTGAAAAAAAATACTGCTTTCTGGCCAGGTTAGCCCATGCCCAAATTCCACATTGTATGAATTGTCCATGAATGGTGTTTTAATTTAGCTCTAATTTGTGATAGCGTCATTATTGCATGGACTTAGTGTGCTAGTCACTATACTGATACAAGCTAAAAAAGGCCATCTCCCTTCCAAAGAAATCAAAGCATAATTAGGGATATGTCAGTATTTACATTAGGCAGGGGTGCAAAGAGCTCTCTGCTGAAGACTCAGTTGCAACCACTTCACAGCAGTGAAGAAAATGGCGGTTGCTGGACAAAATGACAGCCCCAAAATGCCAGCAGTCCTGGCTGGTCAGTGGCAATTAGAACAATTAAATGTAAGGCTCCCTTTTCAAAACACAGAAGGTTTTTCAAAGGCAGCGGGTTGAAAATGCCAGTGGAGTGCCACATTATCTGTACCACACTGTTATTTTTAATAATCTGTGGCTCCATCCTCCTACACTCACTTTCCTCCTGAGGCTTCCACACCTTTAGTTTCCCCACTGCTACAGTCTCCCAATCTGTTTCTTCCTCAGATGAAGTGCTCACCCTTCGCTCTTCTTCCTCCCTGCTGATGCCTCTCTCAGCACGTACCGTCCACAGAGCTCATTAGTGCCTCTGCTTCAAGAAGCACAACTTTGTGGGTGACTCCTGAGTCCTTATCTTGAGTTGTGCCCCAGTTATCAAGCAGGCACAATCGATAAGAAGGATGCTCGGAGCTGGGCTGAGGGCCCACAGTGCAGGAGAGGAGAGAATACGGGATTAATTCTGGCATGGAGGAAAGAGGAAGGTGTGACAGGGTGAGACAGCTGCAGCACCCGTATCTTCAGGGCAGAGCTGCTGTATCTGCAACGCATTTTAAGGCTTATACACATCAAGAATAGAAATAACTCATATTTATATTGAAAATAACTCATATTTATATTGGATACGGTCAGACAGCTCGTTCCTGATGGGATGCTCCCTGCCTCCTGTCTTGCAGCACCCCACTTGTTACTCAGTCATTTTCCAGGTCCCGCAGAGGACCCAAAGAGGACTTCTCCCTTTCTGTCAATATGGCAGCAGCTTCCCTACCCTTCCTTCATCCACATTAGTCAATGTTTCAGTTCAGTTCTTTTGGTTTTCCCCTTTCCTTCATTCTGCCTGCCCTTATGACAGAGAAATGAGGAAACTCTTTATCAAATACTTTCCCTGGCCCTCCTTCACACTAAGATTTAAGTGCTGAGCTCCAGAGTGGTCTCAGTTGTTTCTTCCTCTCTGCCCTCCCTGTACTTCAAGAATTTCTTCTGCAAAAATGTCACATGCTTTTCTGCTCAAGCTTCCTCTCACTTTCCAGAGTAACTCATGTCCTCTTTGTAACTCCCAGTAACATTCCTGGAGGTGCATTTTCAGTTCCTCCTACCCCTTCTTCCATTGCCTCCGGTGCACGCTGTAGTTATTGTACTGCCACCTTTGTGTTTTGTTCTCATTCCTATCTTCCTGACTTCTTTTGTGTAGCATTTTCTGCTTGACAAATATCACTCTACTACATACAATGTATCTCCTCACAAGAGACAGGGTCACATAGGTATATAAGGAGAGATTTTACGTGCCCAAAAGCACGTCCATTTTTCCTCACTTTGTCCGTCGGTCTAATATAAACATTGCCTCTGCTGACAAAACTTTGCCCTCTTAAATCCTTCATCATCATGGCTACAACCCCACAGCCTCTTCCTCAGTGCACACCTCCTGCAATGATTACCTGGGGGATGGTCCTCTACCTTCAGCTGATGCATCTCAACTCTCCAGGTGGCAC
The DNA here is from genome assembly GCA_013401275.1 of Pandion haliaetus. Taxonomy (NCBI): domain Eukaryota; kingdom Metazoa; phylum Chordata; class Aves; order Accipitriformes; family Pandionidae; genus Pandion; species Pandion haliaetus. Next base: position 214,470 of record VYZV01018562.1, on the reverse strand, counting down.
TTCTCATGTCAGAGATGAGTTCTCTGCAAACAAAAACTCTCTCTTCCCTGATCCTGGGGCAACTGCCAGTTTTTAACAAACAACACAGAAAACCTTATTGCAATGGACCACCTGTGTATTTTCACCAAATTCAGAAAAAAAAACCCTGTAAGAATTTTTAAGGCTGGCTTGAAAGATAAACAATCCCCCCTGACAGCATTGGTGAAATAATATGACAAGGGTGGTGATTAACTCTCACCACAAAGGAAAATGTTGAGTTGATGTAGGTGGCATATGAAATCCCCCGCTCTCTTTATGAGTCAGGTAAGCTGCCAGAAAGCGGAGGTGGAATCCGTGGGATGGAGCTGTTTTCATTCTAGCCAGTTAGTAGTATGCTTTTTGAAAGAAAAAAAAAAAAAAAAGTTTAATTATTAAATCAGATTTTTTTTTTTAAACTGAGTCTTATTTAAATAGCAAAATCTAACATTTGGCCTTGATCCCCAGTGATGTTGTTTGTAGTCAGTGATAGTCAAGGGGAAATATTATTAAACAACTCCACCCCCTACCCCTGAGGTTAATGCAGCATTTTTGGGTTATGCATCTATTCTTCCATCTCCCACCCAATGCATATGATCCTACAGTCACAGCTCTCTCCTCTCCCTCTGGCTCCAGAAAAAATGGGAAGCTGATGAGACGAGATCCCAGACTCGCCCCACACAGATCCCTTTTCAGAGGCAGAACTTAGCTCTGACGAGGAGAAAAGCATTTCTCTCCCAATAGCTGCACAGAAGTGGCTTAACAAATGTATAAACCCAAACAACTGGGAAAAAAGAAAAGCATTTTGTGGGGTCGTATTTTGGATCAGTCCAGTATTCAAGGATAATTCAAATAGATGGCAGTGTCCCTTATCTTTTCATTACCTTATCACTACCAAAAATCAGAAATTTGGAAAAGTGAAGAAAATGCCATCAGGTCCTTGACTTCAGGGGGCTTACAGTCTTCTTCTGGTACTGCCAGTGGGAGCACAGCAACTGCTCTGTTCACAGTGCAGCCTAAGCAAACTGCTTTTTCAAGTCCACTTATGAATTTAGGAACATTTCCCACACAATTCTTCAGTCTACCCAATACGTGTGTTTGAGGATGGGCAGGAGCAGCGTATTTCAGGTGCTGAGAAAGCGATGCAATAGGATCAGACTATCAGCGTAAATCATTTCTTTGTTTCAGCTGCAGATCTGGAGTGGAGCAGAGATATATGTGTACACAGATATATATACGTAAATGTAAGTCAGGAGAAAGGATGGAGCAGGACAATGACCAAAGGAACAGCATGGAGGAAAAATGTCAAGAGGAAGGTAGAGCAATGCAGTGGACTGAAGTGAGATGTCAGAAAGGAGAGAACAAGACAGGGTATAAAAACAAGACAGAAGAAGAGAAAAAAAAAAAAAGATAGAGGAAGATATATGAAAGTGGACAAAAATGAGAGTAAAGGCATGAGTCGACAAAAAGTGGAGAGAAGGGGGAAGGTAAAGTAACCAGCACAGTCTCTGGCAAGACGCAGAGGGTCATAAGAAGAAAGAAAGACCTTGCACAGCAGAGAATACGTGAAATAAGCAGTTGGAGAAAAAAAAAAAAATCACCTGCCAGAACAGCACTTCTGAGAGTCACGGGTGAGAGATGCTGCTGCCCCAATGAGGGACAAAGTCAAGCCCTGGGAAGTGAGAGGCTAAATCCAAGGAGAACAAAGGATGAGGCCAGAAGACAAATGATATCCTTGTAGTAGGTTGTTGCCTTCGGTCTAAAATAGAAATCATGAAGGTAATGAAATTGCCACTCAGATCTTACATCTGAAGCTTTAAAAAAACCCTTATTTTTTCCAATACAATCATTCTTCCTCCTTCTCTCCCAATGCTGGATCAAATTAATTACTGTGCACTTGGCAGTTATACCTCTCTGCCAGGGAAGAAAACCCCAGACACTATTATGCCTAAAGCAGACCTTGCTCTCTGTCTCCCTGTGCCTACAGAGGCTTCCATATAAATCTTTCGGTATACAAAGCTAGATTTCCTGCAGCTCCAAAACTACCATGATGGAGTTGGGTATCATTAGCAGGATGAGGAAAGAAAGAGGAAGCAAACAGGGACGCACGCTCAGCGAAAAAGCTTTTTTGTTTTTTATAATTAGTCTTACCAGTATAGAGAGAAAAAATTGCTGCTGGTAAATAATCTGTCACTCCTTTGCACACTGAATAATAGGAACAAAAGAGAAGGGCGTGGGAAGTACACTCACACTATCAAATTCTTTCTGTTATTAACATGTGTTCAATGTAATAAAAACATAATCAGGAAAATAACACACTATAACACAAATACTGTGGAGGCTATAGAGTAAAAACCCCAGGAAGGTCAAAGAGTGTTCCCAGGGTAATACCAATATGAGAAATCAAGAGTTTTATTAGTAGTAACAGGAGCAACATATGGAGATGAATGAAACCGTGTTTGTAAATGTGATATGCAATTGCACGCTCTCACTTGGCTTTCCTTTTTCACAATCTGACTCAGCCTCTACATGGCTCCACTCCCCCATCTTTTGATTCATAAATTCCTGATCGCAAAAAATAAAGTTACAAAGCCAGCATGCAAAGGGCACGAGATGACGTGAAATACGAGGACGCTGGCAAATGCGTAGCGTGCAGTCAGTCACCAGCACGCAAACAGACAAATCTTCTGGAGAAAAGCAGAGGAGCCTGGGCCATCCCCTCCAGGGACTCACCAGAGGACGCCGCACAGCAAACCACGGCTCGTCTCCGTTGCGCTAGAGGCACGGGCTGAGGTAGACAAATCTATTACAAAATTGTACAAGAGTGCTTACGCTGCACAGCGGCCGCTCCGTTAGGCGGTCCCTGCATCGCCAAACCCAGCAGATGGGACATGAGAGGAATGAGAAATAAAAGGGTTTCTTTTGGCACATACTCCCCGTATTTCTCAAGCTATGAAAAAGAGATCAGGGTTAACAACAAGCAGTGCAAAAGACAACAAAGGCTGCGTGAGCAATGGTGTGCTGCCCTGTATGTTTACTAAATATTTAACAAACATACACAGTGTTGACGGAGAGGAATCTCCGCACGGGAACGACCCCTTCCCTGAGGGCCTGGGTTCCTCAGCGGGCGGGTGGGGAGGCTGCAGGCGGCCAGCTCAGCCCCAACCCCTGCCCACGGCAGGCACCCCGGGCCGGACTGCAGCCCCTGCCCACGGCAGGCACCCCGGGCCGGACTGCAGCCCCCGGCCCTGCCGCCGCCTTGCCCTGGCTCGGGCATGTGCTTCGCCTCCAGCCCCCGGTGAACCGGAGCGCAATGAGCTCCGGGCAGTCCGATTCCTAGCGGTTACAGCAAAGCACAGGCGAAGCTGCCGCCGCAGCCCTAATCTTGCCGGGCTCGGGATCCGGCGGCCACACCGCCCGCCACCGCTACCCATACATAGCATTACGGTATAGGCTGTACAACAAATAGCAGCATACTTAGACAGCGCAATCCCCGCCGCAGGCTACTCCGGCGTGCGATGCGTATAGCAGAGGGCAGCACGGACTGCACCAGAAACGGCCAGCACAGTATGGAGGATCTTGCCTGCTAGGCGTCTGGACTCCTTCGCAGGCGAGCTCCAAGCGCCGGCGCGGCGCAGGGCAGGTGCACACGCCGGGCGCGGCGGCGGGGCTGGGGGGTTGCTCGCTGCCGCTCCGCGCAGAACCTGCGGACGCCGCGCCGGTGGCGGGCCGCGGGACTCCGCCTCCCTCC
>VYZV01018562.1:194867-210090 GCA_013401275.1 Pandion haliaetus | reverse complement strand
CCGTCCCCGTGGGCGCTGGGGGGGTGTCCGGCTGCCCCCCTCCCGGGGCGGGGGAGCGGCTCTGCTCTCCGCCCCGCCAGCACCGAGGAGCCGTCCTGGGCTGCGGGGACAGATGTGTATCACCGCCACCGTCCAGGTGAAACGCGGAGCCGGGAGTCACAGGCTGTAGTAAACACAGCGCACGTAGGGTGGCGGTGAACCTGGTAGAGGTCAGATCCCTATGTACGAACGCAGCTCGTCTTCGCTGGTCTTCCGAGTCGTTGTTGTCTCCGGGACCGTGCTGCGGCTGCCGGGACGCTGTCCCTGCCAGACCTGCTCCTCTCGCTGCCGTACGGCTGGTTTGGATCGCGGTCGTGTTCCCTACAGCTGCTTGCAGCCATCTCCCTTGGCGAGGGGGGAGCAGGGCGAGCTGCATTGCACCCCTCCTTTCCCTCTTCCCACCCCCTGGCCGGGATGGCATCTGGGTGGCATCCGATTTGGAAATAAGATCCGGGAATGTTGTTTCTGTCGTGAGGTTTGCAGCTTGAGCTTTAGCTGAGCCTGGCTGAATTAGGGCCTGTCACATGTTCGTACTAAATAGTAGCCAGCAATGTACCCGTCCCTCAAAGATCTGGATGCATCTTGATGTGGAGCGATGAGGCACGGGAGTGTTGGAGGCGTAGGAGCAGAGAAATGCTGCTGGAGAGCTTACTTGCAAGGAGACTGAGGGGATGGCAGGGCCGTGGTGCCAGGTAAATGGCTGTCTTGCAGTCCAAGCAGTCAGCCTGGACTCCTTCAGAAAAGGTCCGATAGGCGTGCACAAATTTTGTGGGCCTCCTGCATGCCTCTGTGGGTCACCGCAAGGCTTAAGCGCATGTATGGGGCAAATGGGAGAATGACAGCTTTTTGTCACGTTTTCGTGCCATGCTTCGTTACTGCAGCTGCAGAGTTTTAGATTGAGTAGATGTGGTACTGTTAAGCTTGTGTGAATGTGGAATGAATGATGGGCAAGTTCTTGGGTATCACGTTTCTAGTGGTGGTTGAGATGTGGGTGGGGAGGGGAAATATTTAATAAAGTAGGGATCACAGGTGCCTGTGCTTTGCATTATCTGACAGTTTCCTGCCTTAGTTTTTAACATGTGATAAGTAGTTTCATTCCTCAGAATTAGTGTGAGCTGTCTTAAATCTTTTTTTTTTTTAAAATGTCATATATAGTTATCAAATATTGTATCTAGTTACTCAGAAAGGGAGGGCTTTTTTTAGTCCTAGTCTGTGTTCTTCTGAAGCTGACATTTATGCTACTAGCTGTGAAACTGATAAAATACAAAATTAATTGATGGTGTTATGATACCAAATTGTGCAAAAAATCTCTGAAAGCCTGAGTTATGTTTCACTGTTTTTCATCTGTTGGCCACAAGTATGTTTGGCTCATCCCTCTGCCATAATAAAGGTGGTTTTGGGCTGAGGTGCCAGACTGAATGGAAGATGAGCCATGTCGTGTTTCCAGCTCTGCAGGTGAGCTCTAGGAGATGGTTTTGGCTGGTGGCAGGCAGGACTAACCTGAGCTAAAGTGTCAGACTGATGGGTTTGTTTTTTTTTTCTCTTCTAACTGTGACACTAGTGAGACCTGGTCTGCTCGGCATGTCTTGGGTCAGGGGGTGACTGTCGAGCGGCGTGGGGGAGGCGGCTGCTGCTTGAACGTACAAGTGCCGCTCCTTGGCACGGTCCGGCTTCTGCTGTGGGTGAAGGCATCACCCAGGCTTCGACCTCCCTCCTGGCCTGCCTGCCTGCCTGCCTCGCCAGCATCGCTGTGGCCTGGTGACCTGACGTCAGCGCCTGTGGGGGAGGGAGGAATTAAGGGCAGCAGCTGGGAAAAGCCTGTCCTGGCTCTGCTCTTCGGTGGGACCCGGTTTCAGGGAGACTGGCAGAGGGGAGATCCCAACTGAGGAGGCGAAATTAGGGGGCTGATGTGCAGCCCTGCTGTCTTCCTGGCTGGGAACTAGTTCCCGGTGATTTATAGCAGGTAGCCAGTGCAGAAGCTGTTCCCTGGCCCTACCCCTTCTCCTCCTCCTGGGCTGTGATATTCAAAGCTTGTAGGGACTGAAGTTCATTATAAGAGTGAATGGCTGGGGCAATATCAGGTGTCAAAGAGATTCAATATGGTTTGAGATCTGGGGGAAAAAAAACCAACTTTAATATTTTATTTTGGTAAGGGAACTTCTGCAGTGTCTGAGAAGTGATTAGTGCTGCTGTTAAAGGTCAGGTATACTTCTGGGGTATAGAACAGTGTCTGTGGATACATATGAGGCACATATATGTGTTGTGTTTTCAGCATCGTTCCGATACTTGAGTATTCACTCCTTAATACAGAGACTTCAAAGCTAAGGAGGAGCATTAACTGTTTAACCCCCAAAGCAATGACAGATCTGTTGGAAAACTAACAAAGACCCCATTTCACCTGTTTTTGTCTGCTGCAAAGTCATGCTTTGTTTTTTTACTCAGTCACCACTGAATCCATAGGGATTCTTGGAAGATTTGAGATTGTGTTTTGTGTAACATATGGTCTCATTAACAGTTTTATGGTGAATATATTTTTATTTAAGGAGTAATAGATCACATTTCCTGATGTTTTGTTTCTTATAGGTCTGGAAAATAAATGCTATTCAGGAATGCTTGAGTCAAGGGCAACATGTACTTTGCTGAATTTTTTGGGTTAAAGCTATGTAGCTATTCAATGGCTTGTCCCGCTCTCTTCCTCCCCCTCTTTACCCCCAGTATTTATCAGGCTTAGCAGTGATATTCTCTAATTTTGAAGTCCCCAAAGCCCTGGCTATTCCCGAAGTACTCCACTATTATGTGCAGAAAAATCTGCTGTCCCTAATTGGAGGTTTTCTTGTCCAAACCTGACCGTGTCAGGCCCAAACAAAGTACGCCATTTTCTGGCTTTATCCTGTAACACTGTTACCTTTTCTTTCCTACATAGATTTTTCTTAGGTAAGTAATATCTGTATGGCAGCATCCGTGCTAGGAGGAGAGATGACTTCCTCCAATGTGTTATTTTTATGACACAGAGTTTGATAGAGAGAAAGCTTTTGACAATAAGTGCTTAATCAGGGTCTTCTGAAAGAAATTCTCTTTCTGCCCACTGCCCTGGCCTTGCACGGTGGTAGGCTAATCCATGAAATAATCTGGGCACAGAAGTACAGCTGTCAAATGTTGCTTTTGTGTCACAATGTTGGGTGCTTCCAGGATTTACGTGTTTTGAGCTTTCAAGTTTCTGAACAAATGCAAGTTTTCTCTTCATCCTGTGGTCATTGTCATCGATATGGGGGGGACAAACACACACAAAACAAAGAAGTTAGGCCTTTTCCTAGGAGATCAGAATTTACTAAAACAATTATAGTTTAGTGGTGAACTCACCTTAAAATTTAATGAGTTAGAGCTACTTTTTGTTATGACATAAGAAAATGAAGTATAAGGAGCCTTTGAAGCCACTTCAGACTTCATAAATATTAACAGGCTCTGCAGTCTTCACAGAAAGTAAGTTCTGGATGTTTTTTCCTCACCTTAGTAGTACAGTTTCTTTTGCACAGTAAATCTTCCTGCCTTGACTAAACTGAAAGAGCACTTTACTGGATGCAAACCAAAAATACTGTTTTTGTGGTTAGGAGAGCTCTTGCTGGTTTTCCCCTCCTCTTTAACACCCAGTGCTTTCTCCTGGTGCATGCTCCGGTAGCAGTAAATTTAATTCCATGCCTTACAAGACCAGGTTTTCAGAGGTGCTTAAATAATTGAAGATGCAATTTTTTGCTTCGGAGAATAGTGGAAGGTAAAGATTCCTGATATGTTCAGTTGTGTTTGAAAAATCCTTTCTATTTGCATCTTGGGTCACCACCATATGTTTTTAATACGTCTGTGTTAATGAGGAAAGAAGACGCTGGCAGTATTTTCTAAACATGCCTTGAGAATACTTAAAATTGTCTCTTTTAAACTAAAAGCTATGTCTGCATTGTAATGGAAACTGAAACTCTGTTTAGTTGCAGCTTCTTACAAATCCTGAGTTAAGGCCGCAAGTTCTTTGTGATGGTCTTTGAAGAACACATCCTCTGTTCTAGATATACATGTTAACAAGAACGCATCAAATGTACTGTAAAACATGTTCTAGTGTGTCATCAGTGACTGAAGAGAACTAGTCCTTTTATTTCACAGAATCACAGAATGTTTGAGGTTGGAAGGGACCACTGGAGGTCATATGGTCCAACTGCCTGCTCAAACAGGGCTACCTAGAACCAGTTGCACAAGGATCATGTCCAGACAGATGGCTTTTGAATATCTCCAAGGATGGAGACTCCACAACCACCCTGGGCAACCTGTGCCAGTGCTCTGCCACCCTCACAGTGCAAAAGGTGTTTCCTGATGTTCAGAGGGAACCTCCTGTGTTTCAGTTTGTGCCCGTTGCCTCTGGTCCTGTCAGTGGGCATCACTGAGAAAAGCCTGGCTCCATCTTCTTTGCAGCCTCACTTCAGGTACTTATATACATTGATAAGATCCTCCTGAGCCTTCTCTTCTCCAGGCTGAACAGTCCCATCTCTCTCAGCCTTTCCTCACAGGAGAGATGCTCCAGCCCCTTCATCATCTCCATGTCCTTTCGCTGGACTCTGTCCAGTGTGTCCACATCCCTCTTGTACTGGTGAGCCCAGAACTGGACCCAGCACTCCAGATGTGGCCTCACATTTCCCAGTATTCTGTAAAAATAAGAAACTTCTAAAGTAAATTTTGAGTGTGTTTTTGTTAGGATGCAGGTCCGAGACATCTCTTTGGTGCTGTAAGTTGCTGATGCAGCTTCTCTGGGTATTTTGTTCTTCCACAGCAGCTGATGTTCCTTGTTAAAGAACCCCAAATGCTTCAGTGTTTTCCTAATCCCAGCAATGCAGGCTTTGACAAGTCTTTTGATCTGTGATTAAGGGATTTATGACTAGGTTTGCTGGCCACACATAAGTGTGATCATTAGATGATGAGTCACATGGGTATGTGTGTTTCTTGGGGTGTGTTCATATGGACTGCTGTCTGAAACAGAGCTCATTTCAGTTTTGAGTAAATTCTTGCTTATGTTTGTGAGGGCACATCCTTGCTGTGGGCTGGTTTGGTTCTCCAGCAGCCATCCCAAGCTGCGTTGTACTCTGTCAGGGCTGAACTGCCTGCTCCATGGGCACTTTCTACATTACTGTGTTTCTCTTGTGACATGCCTGTCTTATAAACTAAACTAAGTGAAGTTCAGATGCTTCCTTATTCTGCCACACCTGTTTTGTATGCTTATATGGGTAACTCTGTAGTCGATGTTGAATATAGAATTTCTAAACAGGGTTTTTATTTTTAGGTCAACACTTTGGGTGCAGAATAAAACTGTTAGTGTAATGTTGGTAACGCTGCTCATGGACAGGAGAGGGACAGGAGAACAAGAAAATAGCATAAAGCACAAAATACCAGTTTAACCTTGGGAATCTCGTCCAGCTTCGTGGGAGGGGACACTGTAATTTCTTGACCATTGAGTGTCCCCTCCTGTATATCTAGGTGTGTGCAGTTGGTTAAGAAGTTTCTTTAAGGTTTTTAAAGAATATGGCAAAATTATGTGGAAAAAGCAGTTAGCAGTTGCTTGCCTGCTCTATGTCCAAATACAGTGGTTAATAGACGCGTTTTAAATTTCCGTAGTACACCCCTGAAAGTAACTGCACAACATGAGAGGTCTATACTTATCTTAATTAAAGAGAACAAAGCCAGGCACTCCATGCTGGCCTGATGTATGCAATTAGTGACTGAGCGCAATTAGTTTCCAACTGCTAAAACTGTCTTATCAGAGCTCTCCATAGGACTGTCAGCAGTCTGTGTTAGTATCTGGCATTACTGATGCTTGGCATTTCTTACCATGTTGTAAAAGCCACTTGTTGCTTCAACATTCATTTCAGGTATCGGGTTACCTATATACAGAACACTTCAAATTCACTGGTTTGGAAACCAACCAATTCTTGGAGACTGAAAATTGGTACCAGGTTTTTCAATGAAGGGTACACAAGCATCTTTAGATGCTCAAAGCAGGGTTTATTTCATAACCTGAAGTTTATCATTAGCTTAATTTTTGAAAAGTGACTTCTTCAAGTTAGAAATGTGTATGCAAAAGAGAACTTCTTAAAAGAGTTTTAGCTCTAGAGCTACCTTTAGAAAAAAGGCCTCCAGCCTCTCACTGCAGATTTTACTACCTGAGGCTCCACGTTCCTTCTACATTCAGGAAATTATTTGTGTGTTTTTCTTCCCCTCCCTCTGGATCTCATCTTTGCATTCCCAGGTGAGCACGGTAACTGCATTTTAAAATAACTTGCTGCACTTTTCAAGGTTAACAGCATGTTGTAATTCCTCGGGAAATGTAGCGGGGCTACAGAGAGGCGTGTGGATTTATAACAGTCAGCAGTATTCAAGCAGAGTCACAGCCATAGGGATGGGGAAATGTGAAGCCTCTAGAGAAGGATCTCTTAAAACATAGTTTGAAGGACATGTATAGTCCATGATGCTGCGTTATGAGCCTGACAAGGATATCTTTTTTTTCCATCTTGCTTTTGGTAGAGCCACATGATGTCTGTAGCTGTACAGCTTCAGGGTCCTTCCCAGTTATGTTAGGACTGATGTGGGTGTCTGAACCCTGTAAGTTACTGTAATTTACTCCAGATCTGAGTCCAGGGAGCTGTGTAGTTGTGTGCTTTGGGCACAAGCTGTTTCCCCAGACACTCATGAAGTAGTGGGACCATGACCAGTAGTAGGTTTTGGACCACTACTGGTAGTAGGTTTTGTCTCGGGGACAACATGCTGCGAGAAACTGGGTGAGTTTATGCTTTCTGGGTTGGCTGGAGAGAGTGGCATGCCTAATTTGAGCCTTAGAGATCTGAGCATCAGAGAAGGGACCAGTCTGAAAATATCCATAACCCCATTCTGGGAGTGAAGGGAACAGTAGCCTGGGCTCTAAGCGTTTTGTAAAATGCACAAGTATTGCAACAAGATACCACTGTTGCAAGAGAAAAAAAAATAGCATATTCAGCACCCAAAGATGAAATACTGTGTACATTCCATGTGATGTTCCTTGCACTTACATGGCCCTTGATGAACACGACTTTGGCTACCTGATTCAAAATCAAGCTGCAAGATGATCTGTAGTCTGCCATCACTTTTGGGTTTGGGGCTTTCTTCATCTTTCCTCTTGCTCACCTTTCCCTTTGTGAGACAGGGAGTAATGCTGAGGGAGTTTCCTGCATGTACCATCCTTGAAGATCCTGGCTGCTTCCTCTTGCGTGTGTAGCCAAGAGGTTCAATTTCCAGCAGCTGCTATCCTGTTCGTGTGGAGTAAAGGTAGCTGTGAAGTGTGGGACCTTAGAGCAACAAAACATCCAAAGCATCCTCATGTGACTAGTATTAGGGTGACTTTGGACTGTGATCATCAGATAATAGTAAAAACCAGCTCTGTAGACTACTAAGTCTTGCATCAGCTTGCAAGGATCATGTAGTCGGAAGGAGTAGGAATAAGCAGAGTCTGTGTAACTATGTTCTTTATGTAGTTTGACTTTTCAAAGCATTAAACCACTTCTAGGCATTATTCCAGTTTGACTAACTTTGTAATTCTTTGCACTTGTGCAGTGCACTTATCCAAGATCTTTGTGCTCCTCTTAAAGGCTTATCTACAAAACAACCCAAATGATACCGCTAAGCATCTGAGATCACCTTTTGTACAAAAACGTAGTGCACCTTCGTTTTGTGTAAAACCCTGCATGGTCTTAGCAGTTCTATGGGATTGCCTGGGATCGTGCAATGAGGAATGTCCTTCTCAACAAGCCATGGAGCATCTGGCTGGACACACTGATCCTTTAAGAGAACTTACATGCTTATGAAAGGGTCTGGGCCTATTTTGAAGGATTTTGCCTTCCCTCCCCAGCAGAGTTGCTTATGGGACTGCTGAATGTTTGCACATTCAACAGCTCTTGTTACTTTCAGTTATGGGAATAACCAGCCAAAGTGGGATAGTTCTGACTTCCCCAGAAAACTGTATTAGGAAACATTTTTATAGCAAGTACACTTTTACTAAAGCTACTTCTGCTTATTTCCTGTTTCTTCCAGTAGCAACCTTTCCCCAGTTTGAGGGCTCTGCCAACAATGATTTCCTCTCATGCTGGTTCACTTATCCCTCTACAACAACGCACTGAAACAAGTGAGGCACAAATACCATTTCTTGGAATATTTTACAAGAGGAATGTGGAGCTCACTTTGCTTAGCAGTTTGAATTTACCTGGTGAAGCTCTCTGGCCCTTGGTAGTCCTCTGTTATTGCAGAGCAGGGACAGCATATGCTTTTTGAGTAAGAAACAATGACTGGCATTTTCAGTCCAGTTTTCCTGGTGGAATGCAAGCCTGGCTGTGTGCGGTGTCCACTTCGGATTTCACTTGGATGCATACAGCTATCCTGGTTGGACACCATGAGATCTGTTCAAAACTAATTTTCTGTTTTGTTAATACTTAGAAAAAAATACTTACGCAATTTCATTAGAGATAAGCTTTAAGTATTAAGCTGTTGTCTGTGACTCATTAGTCTACTGTTCGTGACAATTTATTGTCTTTGTTAAGTCATGGAAAGTCCATGCAGTTTGTATTCCTTATTTTCTGAAGTGAACTACATCGGTTTATTTTACGCTGAAGGTGGCTTTCTTCTCAGATGGCTAAAAGTACAGCAGACCTCACTCGCTGCACAGAAAATTTCACATGCGTATTTAACTGTTGAACAATTGTGTTAGATGAGTTTTGGAAACACTACATGGACTGACACGAAAAAGAGTGCCTGTTTGCTTTAAAGGTGGTGATTTGCCTTTTTTACACTCTCCTGTTTTGAAAAGCTCCAGCCGAACCAAGTGTTGGTAGTTACATAGAGTGGCGTTTTCTAGAGTTTTTTTTAATTTAGCAATTTAATTGCTATGAAGTTAATACTGCATCCTTGTAAAAGAAGAAAAGTAGGTAAAAACAGATATACTTACTGGAAATGCTAAGAAGGGGTTGTACCTTGAAGATGACTGTTTCACCACAGATTGCTTGTTATCTGAAACGGGAGATGAGAAACTGTGTTTAAGAAGCAGACGGGTCGCTGATGTTTCTGAACAGTGGAGGAAATGCCAGGTGCCAACTCTCGAAGTAGATTAGCTGCAAGCATGCAGATTTTCTTTCTTACAAGTTGATAATAATTTGAAATAACTTCTTTTTCTTTTTAAATAAAGATTAAGCAGTAGATTCAACTCTTAAAGTACAAGTTTTTTGCAAAATGTAGTCATAACTAGGGATGTGAGTTGTTGTCACTGGGGCATGGGGGAGAGCAAAGTGGCAAGGTGGAAAGGAAAGCTTGCCTTGTATCCAGTCAGCTGAAGAAAACCCCTTTATTGAAAGGTATAAGGTATTCAATTGAGTGAGGTTTAGTAGTGCTGTCATTCCTGAAGGGAGACAGCTTCTTCCATCTCCTATGTGCTCTTGTATGCACCTTCATGTAGGAACACCAGTGTGAAGTGGTCCGACCTATTCTGTAGCGTTGTTTACTTACAAACAAATCCAAAAGACTTTTTCCCTTACCCATGTGAGCTCTTAGTCAAAGGTCTTAGGACTGGTTATATACAAATATGACCCACCTTTCCAATCTTAGTGTTTGTCATGATTCCTGGGTACCTAGAAACATTTCCACTTACTGGAAAACAGTCTTCTAGTTCAGAAAACTTGCTTTCATGTCTTCTGGTTTGTGTGGCTGCCTCTTCTGAAGGAGAGGTTGTAGCAGGGCATGCTTCTTAGTCTGCTTGCTGCAATACAGCTCTTGGAGGCCTGATGCCTCTGGTACACTGTGGGGCATCAAAGTTGAGTGCAACAGTAACAACTCAGAACAATCCTTGATTAAAACTGCTGTTTAGTTTCTCAAGATTTTGTACTATCCAATAAATAGAAAGGTTTGGTAGGAGTATTGGTAGGATATGAACTATCCCTTCATTGTGTATTTACAGCTTTTCTTTTCACCCTAAAGACAGCCTGTCTCTGTTTCTTGTCATCTCATCTTCCATGTCTTAGGTCTTGCATAGAACAGACTCCCATTTACAGCCATCCAAAGTCCCTGCTCAAGTTTAGTCAGCCTGTCTAGATCCTGCAGCTGGATAAAGGCCCCAGATGCCTACAACAAAGAAATCCAAAGATGTCGTCTTTCTTTTTATTCCCCGACCCCCCTTCAGCAAATTTCATGCTCTGTAGTTTTCTTTTGGGCACAAATGGGAGCCTCTTGGAATCCCTCAAATATTCAAGAATAATCTGTTATAATGTTTTTTTAAATTTTTTGGTTTTTAACATAGATGGCAATTACATAAGCAAATTGGAGGTTAGTGGGAGTTTAGTGCTAGCCGGTGGTTTGATCATGTCCTGCAGTCATGCTTCTTTCATTAATGCAAAAAGCCTTGGAATTCCAAGTTTCCATGACTTTGAGAGACTGTATCTGTTAAAAGATCTGTGTAGTGTAAACAAAAGGCTTGATATCTCCAAGCCAGAATTTGAGCCTGATTGGAAGTTAAACTTTTAGGATCCTTCTTGAAAAGTGAAATCCATAGGTTAGATTTTGAAATTCCAAGATTTAAATATGTGAATATTAATGAAGTAATTGGGAATAAATTTGAGCTGGAAGAAGTCCTGGTTAAGAGACTGACAGAAGCGTCAAAAATGTTGCTGTCTACCTTCATTTCTACTGTTTCCCCCACATTTTTTTAAGGAGTTTTTGGGAGGTCTTTTGGAGGTCTGTGGGTGGTCTCTGGGCTTCAGCTGGTGATGTGGCCTCTCTATTTTGCCGTGGGGCACCACTGGCTTCTCTCTGGCTTTGATTTGGAAAAACAAATCATTTCTTAGGAGTGGTTGGACGAAGAAAGGTGGGATCTCTATAGAAATCTCCTTTGTGAACTTAGGAAGCTTTGTAATGGGCACAGCTGAACTGGTTTTATGGTGGCCTGTGGGGCAGGTGGGTGCACACAAGGAATAATGCTCCCTGCCCCTTCCTTCTCCAACCCAGCCATAATGGCTCAGAAAGATATACTGTGTGTATATGGCTCTTTTTCTTAAAGTACTTTGACCTTTGGACCTTTATCATTGCTAGCTGAGGTATCATCATGGCATAAATAAACCTGTCAGCTCAAGTAGTGTATTTCTGGCCCTCATCCCAGTCTTAGAGGCAGACGTAAATGCCATCCTGTAGCTGGTTTTTAAGTTGCTTGGTCTGATTGAAATGATGACTGAAATCTTATTTCTTCTCCCTTGGTTTCTTCACTTCATTACTAAACTCTCTGTCCTGCTATCTTTGTGTTAGTTTAAATCTATTTCAAGTCTGAAGGCTCAGCAGTGTGCCAGGTTGCTATTTACTGTCATTGGGTTTGTGTCATCTTAGCAGCCTGACAGGCTTTGTGGTGTATTTGTGACACTTTGAGATGAGAAAACACTGTTTTGAAATAGAGCATGCAAAAATTATGGTAGATCAGAGTGCTTGAACAAGCTTGATGAATAAACTGAAGAGCTGATCCATTAAGTGCAAACACCATTGGATTCATAGGTTACCCCATGTTTGGGATCAGAAAACCAAACTGGCAGAGATTTATTTTTTTAAGCCTCTTCCTTGTGTCCGGTACATCCTGTGTTGAAACATGGTAGAAACCTTACTAATATGGCTCTATCAAGAGAGGAGCTGGCTTCTCTTGGGAGAAATGCCACTTAGCATGTACTTCGGTGATGCTGCCAACAGCAGGCTCCCCCTTGGTAGAGGAGGGGAGCTGGGTATGTTGATGTGCCCTGGTTTATTTCAAGACTTGGTCTAAGATACCTTGTTCCAGTTTTTTCAAGCAGCTTTAAAAAATGTAGTTGTTAACTCCAGTGGATAATATTTTTTTTGTCATCTGCAGTTATGAGGCAATAGGATATAACAAGCACCATTAAAATGTTAATTTCCCGCAATTATGGCCAAATTAGTAAGAACTAGGCCAGTTTATGGTAATGGCCTCAGTTGGCTGGTTTACTTGTTAGGAAGAGGCTTTGTACCTTCCTTACAGACTTATGTAATGCATCATTTCTGTGTTTTCTTGAAAGTATGGAATTTTTTGTTTAGTTTTCCTCAACTCTACGCATGCTTTAAGGAGGCCTCAAGATTGCTCATAGAGTATGGCTGTGTATCTCCATATTTCATCCCCATTCTTCCACCAGTCATGCATCCAGCCATGTATGCCAAGCTGCTGAAGGTGGGGAGCTGAACTGCTCTCTGTGTGCCTGGACTGGGTTACAATTGCTGGCCAGAGTTCGTGTATGGCACTGTTGAGTGTCTTGAGTGATGAGTTATTTTGGTTTTGTTTGCATAATTAAATTGGTTTCATGAACTAATAAAATTTGGGAGAAAAGACAAAAATGCATGGGAAATGTAACAGGAGTAATGTGGATTTTTTGTGGGTTTTTTTTTTGTTTTTTTTCTTTTCTTTCGCTCCTGTGTATTTCCCTACAAGTGTCTGACTCACAGGCTCTGTCATTCTTTCTGAGGTTGTTCCACTTCCCGGCATAGACCCACACTGTTGTCCTCCCTGTGTAACTGCTGATGGGGTGAGGGGATACCCTCTGCTCATCCTCACCTTCATACTTTCCTATCAGTTGCCTGTTTAACTGCCACAACTGCTAAGCATGTATGGCAGCCTTTTCCTGGGCTGGACTGGTGTCTGTCTTCAATCCTCTACTTGGAGCCCTTAGCAGTATTGCCAAAATTGGCTTTTTTAACAGCAGTTGATACAATGTACAGAGGTTATTGGGAAAGAATATGGAGATGCCCAGACTACATGTGCTTGTTGGAAGAATTTGGTTTAATAGCAAAGATTTCCACTTATTTTTGCTGTCCAAAGCATGTTAAAATCACCATGTGAAATGAAGGATGTGCAGTTATGGCCGAATACCCAGCAGTTTACGAAACAAAAGAGTTAACTTGCAGGATTGTGATTATATTCATTATGGCCTTTCTAGTTTCTTACAGGGTTGGATACTTTGCTGCCTGGTGTGGCTATACCACCTTGGTTAGTTGTGGGGGGGTGTGTGTGTGTGTGTGTGTGTTGTTTTTTGTTTTTTTTTTTAAATTCAAGTTTACTGTTGTAAGCATGGGGACAAAGAGCAGATATTCTGCCTGCTGAAGGAATGATGCAGTTTGAAATGTGATGGAATAGAGCTTTGCTCCTCTAAGGGAGATAACCTTGAACGGTAGAGTCTTTCAACCTTAAGCCTACCGTTTCACTATGTTAAGAGAAGTCAGTTAAACAGCCAAATTATTTAAACAAGTAATTGCAGTGCAGAAATCAAAACTGTCTTTTGGGTACAGTGATTCAGTTCTGTTTATAGCAAATGTGCCAACAGTGCAGACAGGACTTATGTAAAGGGTTGCACTCTGAAGAAATGGAGGAGGGGTCCGTGATACCTAAAGGACAAGTTTGGTGCTTTCCTGTGTCACACAACTTCCTCTGCTATTTCCAAACTCTGCTACGTAGAGAAAAATACCGCTCTCATCTTTTGACGAGCTGTGTGGGTGGGATGAAGGAGGCTGTTTTTCAGAGCGCTGCTTTCCAGCGGAGCTGCTTTTCACATTTCTGTCAGTCTGCTGGGAGCTTGACCTTGAGTTTTTTATTCTGTGATAAGATTTCAAGGAATAGTTTACATGGCTCTTACAAGTGGCTGTGTAGTACAGACAGTGCCAGAAATGAAGCTGATGCCTGAAGCCAGACTTACTGTATGAAACTTGCTGTTTCTCTGTCACTCCTTCATTTAACTTACTTAGATAAATCCCTCCTTCATGTGTCATGCAGCATAGCAGTCTTTCACACAGTGTCCTTTTACATATTATTTACGCAAGTTTTTTTACACAATACTTTGAGCCCCTTCATTTAGATGTTGACATGATGAGGAATTACAACACTACAAACTTGCATAATCCACATAGTGGTTTTTTTTTTTTTTCCTGCCCTATTTCTTCTATGACTGTAGCCCCAACTTCAGGAGCATTTTCAGGTTTTTATTGGGAGGAAGGGACAGAATGAGCAGCAGCACTGCTTCTCACATGGAAATGTGTGGGATTTGGGGATTATATGCATTCTTTGTAAGCTCAGGGCCAGTATATAGGAAGGAAATTAAAGGTTCTTAATTATAGTGGTGGTTGTAATTGGCATGTGCTAGCTGTATCTTCGTAGTTCTTCATGTACCAGCAATGTTGAACTTATTTACCCATGAGGGCAAAAGTTAAAAAAACTTTAACTCATTAAATTTATTTTTAAGACTGTATGGTGGTTGGAGAGCTAGTGGTGTTTGGTAAAATACTTAATTCCTTCCCTTGGCTGTGTCTGTCATTGATTTCTGTAGTCAGCACATCTGAAACTTTTGGTTTTTAATGTGTTTTATTTTTGCAACATAGATATTTTAAAGGCTTAATGAATTCTCAGATCAGCAGTAGAATACTTAAAGCTTGCAGAAGCAAGTTGCAAAGTGTTGTACACAAAATCACTGCATCCTGGGAATCTTCTGCTGAAAACTTGCATCTAGATGGTTCCATGATAACTTGTTACTCACTTACAAAGATGTTTATGTTGGCTTCTGCTGAATTGTCTCCAAAAATTGAGGGAAGCCCCTGAAAATAGACCATCTTGCTGTACTTGGGCCCTTAGTCTTGCTCTCAGTGAGGTGCCCTGATAGCTGAATGGTTTGGGGAGTATGAATATGGCCCTGTGGTTGCTTTGTGAACAAAAAGGTAGGGGAATTCATTTTATCATTGCATATGTAACACAGCAGTTGTAGGTCTGTGGTCTTTTGCCCAATACCTTTAGTAATTCCTTTGTATGGTCTTGCCATAAGTGAAATAGTAAGGCACAGGTAGCTTGGCACTGTGGTACATTTGAAGTGTTGCTCAAACACGCAAGTTGCCTATGCATGGTGCTGCAGATGTTCGTTGGTAAGGGCTGGGGCAGGCTTCTCTTCAGCAATCGGTTGCGTGCTCTCAGCTGTGCTCAGTGGAGGTACATGCACTGCACAGAGGTCAGCAGAGATCAGCCAGGCTACAGTCGTTAGCTGTGAGCTGTGTCCTCCTTCAAATGTATACCTCTTAGTTTTCTTTTTTTTTTTTTTTTTAATGAATAGCAAGGTGAAAT
>VYZV01018562.1:171719-194857 GCA_013401275.1 Pandion haliaetus | reverse complement strand
GAAATTTTTATAAAAAAAAAAAAAAAAAGGAATATGTAGTCATTCTTCAAAACTAGACCATATGATATACCTTTGCTCTGTTTCTGAAAGTTGCCGAGTGAGCTACAAGCAGTCACCCTGAGATGAAGTTCTTGCCTGCTGCTGAGAGTCTTCTCAAAGAAATAGCTTATAGGTCCAAGCCATTCTGCATAGACCTTGGAAGGCTCTTCTCAAAGTGCCTTTCTTTAAGCCTGGATTATGGTTCCTTTCCACAGTGTCTTTTTTTTTTTTTTTTTTTTTTTTTTAGCATTACCCCCATTCTCTTATTTATCTGTATTTATCCTCCAAACTTGATGAACATGCAGCTGAGATTATGAAAAACACAGTCAGCATCAAACAGGTATAACTGCACTGGTCTCAATAACTTGTACTTTTTTTACTTGAAGGGATGGAATTAAAATTCTTCTTCAGGGCTTCTGGCAGGGCTCACAGTTTCTAAACAGTTATTGATCACTTTCTGTAATAAACTTATTAGTCTGAACAAGATGTTCCATGCTAGTATGTGTACTTCTGACTTTAAACGTTTATTTTAAAGCAGACTGTAAAAGGCCAGCTTTATTCTGAGTACTGTGTCAAGCTAGGCTTCTTACACTTCCAACTGAATGGTGGAAGAGAAGATATGTGCAGTGATAGCCTTATCTTACCCTGTGTTAGTGTTGTTCTGTCCTTCCCCCCATCCATCACCCCCATGTCTCTCTGTTTTTATAGGCAGTTGTGTGCTTGCTTATGGCAGTGCTTCCCCTGCGACCCGGCTTCTTACTTGGTTGAAGCCCAGCCAGACCTGAGCTGCCTGAGCCTTCTTGTACGCGGAGGCTCTTGCTGAGCTGGTGATGTTCATCATCTCTCCGTCTTCTCTCTGAGCTCCCCTGACTAGTAGACAAAATACAGAGTGAGGAAGCAGAAAAAAGACTTTTGTCAATGCCGAGCTGTGACACGCTCTTCCCCCATCCTTCAGAGGAGGGACTGAAGCTCTGGTGTGGGACTGATTTCTGACGTGCCTCATGGCAGCTTCATAAACACTGTCTTTAGGGTAAGGCTTTGCAGTCGTTTAAACTGATTTAAATGCAGGTGGGTGCTGTAAAAGGATGCTTTCTCCCTCTGCCCAAGACCAGAAACATTTTCTGTGCAGGAGGCATGACATCTCTAATAGCTTGTGCAACCATGAGTGAGGCTGCATAGCTGTCTGCTCTGATTAGACTGACCTTGCCAGAAAACAAACACAAAAATTAGTTGCATCAGCAACGAGCTGATAAACTGCATGAGTGGTTCAGTGACATAAAGGCCATAGCAGAAACGAACGGGGTTTCTCCCTTTGGTGTCAGCCTGTGATCAAGCGGGCTTCAGGCTTGCCTGGGCTCGTCTGGGTTTGGGATGGGTACGCAGCAGGAGGGACGGGGCGGTGAGGGGGCACCCAGTGGGTGACCGGGAAGGGAGGGGTTCACCTGGAGGGTGATGGGCTTTTATTACTATCACGGCATGCTACCCCTTTCACAGGATATCTGCCAGGCAGAGTAGCTGGCAAACACCAGTGCTGAGCAACTACTTGCTGCCCCATGGCTTGAACTGGTGGCTCCTCCAGTTTGCGTGTGCCGCTTGAGCTCCTCGCTGCAGGCAAAGTCATTTTTGTGCAGGGTTTTTGGTGCTGCTCTTCCAATGGCATATTCACTTTTTTTTCCCCACACAGGTGTCTTGGGGAAAAAATGAACTTTATCTTCTTGTTTTGGGAGATAAAATTCCCAGTTTCCCAGTTTACAGAGGAATTAAACAAAGCTTGCTAATTTTAGGTTTCATGATGAAAGAGAGACACAGGTGTGTAGGGTGTCAACATGTTTGCAAAAGGGGTGTGTTTTTGGAGGTGAGATGTTTCCAGTGTGATATTAAGTGAGGGATTAACTACAAAATACAAATCCCACAGCTACTCAGCTGAAATAGTCGCTGCCCTTGGTTTTTTTCTTGACATGCTGGTGTGTGACCTGTATAGGTACATGAGTGTAGGGTTTTTTTTTTTTTTTTTTTGTGACCCCCTCCGCTGACAGTTTTCCAGTGATGATCAAGCCAAGGTCCCCCAGTTTCAGATGTCTTGGGTGCTGTCCCTAGCAGTGGGAGCAGCGGCTCGCCCCTCTTCATCTTTGCTTGGAGGGTTGCTGGAGGTGCACCTCCTCCGGCTTGCTGAAGGGCCTGTCCCCAGGTGGCTGAGGGATTAAGGGGGATGCCTTGCACAGGTCTGAAACTTTGCAGGGACTGAGCAGCTCATTTTGGGAACCTCCTGCCTTAAAATGTTTGCCAAATATGTCTGAAGTACCCTCTGACTGAGGCAGGTACAGAAGAGAGTCCTACAGCCCCATGCCGCCATGTTCTGTGCCTCCCCTCTTTCCCTAACCCCTCCTGTCTGCAGCAGTGGAGCTGAAGGTTTTGAAGACAAGTCACTTTTTATTGTACAATCCCGTTTCGTCTCCCAGGCAGCTTCATGTTGTGAGCTGAATGACACGTTAGTCTCTTTTGGGAAAAAAATAGATTTTAGCGTAATGCATATTCATGAAGCTGCATTATGGTTGCTGTGACAACCTCACCACTGGCAGTCAAGATCGGTATGTTGAACTTCTGTCTCCACTCCTTGTGTTGTACTGTAGCACATTACACAGCTTTCCACTTTTTTTTTTCCTCTCCTCCTCCCCTCAGTCAGTGGACAATTTAAATTGTTTCAGAGTTGATGCTTAATTAATAGCAGCATCTAATTAAGCCTGCAACACTGAAGCGCAACTTCCAGCTTGTTTTCGACCCGTGTTAATCGAGTGTTGCTTCTGCCAGCAGTCCGTAGCGCAGAGGACATGATTCTGGTGGGATTTTTTTTGTTCATCTCCCTTTAAACTCAAGGGAAAAATAAGCCTGAATTACTAAGCATAATATTTCTCCACACCATAGATAGCCTGACTGGTAACTTCATCTCTGATGCAAAAAAACCCCAACAAAGTCTATCCCACTGGTTTATCCTTATCTAGTCTAGTCTATACCTAGAGTTTTAAGGACTCCTGACTCTGAAAGGGTTGGAAGCTTTTGGTAGGTGTTACTCAAAAACATAAAGCAGTTTGCTCTGTATATGCATTACATCATGCTATGACCCTGGGGCCAAGGGTGACATAATTGTAGGATGACTTTATTAGACAGTGATGCTAATGCAGTGACTAATTTCAGGATGAACCTGTGACGTGTTGAGCGTGGGGAGAGCTCAGCTCTGAAGGTCAAGCCTTGAGTTTGTTGATGCCGGAAATTGAGGGCACTTGCACAATACTTGCAACTTTTGGAGAGTGTTTATAAGCTGCTCTTGGCTAGTCCAACTGGATGTTTGGCCCAAAGTATTGCCATTTCTTGCTTTCCGATGAGAAATGGTGATATCATTCTCTAGAGAGAATTTAACATACTGCATAGGCCTGGATGATGCAAGTCTTACATGGGCACCGTTCGTGAAAGGGCTGCGTTGAGTAAGGTTTGTGTCCCTTCTGTGTGCTTAAGTGTCTTGTTGAGTTGAGCTTAGTGTAAAGTTTTCTTGAAAGGCACCAACTTCGTTTATACAAAACTGCTCCCTGTTGCTCAAGAAGAGATGCTGTTGGTAAGGTTTGGCTTTTTTCACAGATACGAGCCTTCTGGAGAGCAAGCAATTTGGGAGAAGTGTGTGCACATGCAAAGAAAAGCTGAGCAGACAACGAGCCCTCAAGTGCAGTCAGTTGATCTTTCTCTGGTTAGTTTCTTAAATATTAATAAGTACAGAATGTTCAGACAGTGACTTGAGATGAGATTCTGTCCATTAAAATGAGGAATTGGGGGAAAAAATCATGTAGCAAGAGGAACTTTTTGCACAGAGCAGTATATAGAGTTGGACTGTGAATCTGTTGCAGGCTTAGATGTACTCACTGAGTTTCCAGTTTTAATTAGACATGTCCAGAAAAGACAGTTCGGTTTTTTTTGGTTTTTTTTTTTTTTTGGGCAGAGTGCTGCTCTTCCCTGAGTTCCCTCCTCTCTTCTGCATCCCAACCTCTTCCACTTTTGTGCAAGAGCAGAGCATGGGGGAAGCAGCCGCAGGAAGGGGTGGGAGGGATGTCCATAGGAGCAAGCCCTGTAACAGCGTCCCTCCAGGCTGCACCAGGCAGGCTGGCTTTTGTCATTCCCCAGCAGTTAATTGTCTCCTTGCTAAAGCCTCTCTGTAAACATAGGCAGAAAAAGCTGTGCTAGATCTCCTTATGATTTTTATGTGAAAGTTTGGGAAAACTTCATTTTTCTCTACTTAGCATAAGTTTGGAATGTGTGCTTATGTTGGTTTAGGGTTTTGGGTCTTGATATATTCGTTTAAACTGAACGTCTGACAGTTATTTGGGGATTAATTGGGGGTTTTCATATTAGGTCCAAATAAAGTAATCTCTTCTCTGGCCCTCTGTGAAAGGAATAAAACCTCAGCCTTGAAGGATTTGCTTTAGCAACTAGGCATTAATGGTAATAAAAAAAAACACTTTCAAAGATGATTTTAGTTTGTTTGTTTTTTTTTTTTAAGTGTGGAAAATACGGACCTTTTTCACTAATCAAGCTCTGTACACATAAACTATTGCCTAGTTTTTTAATAGATGGTTTGGGACTTCACAATAACTTTGCAGGCTGCTGTATTATTCTGCTGGTTTGACCTCTGCTACTGCAACAAGAGAAATAAAAGCCACCTTCTTAAAAACCTGGGTGCCTGAATAGCCTTGTTTGTAAGCATGTTAATGTAGGATATCCTTACTATGTTACGACAGAAGACCTGCTAGTATTACTAGATCTGGCTGAGGTGCAACAAAGTTGGACCTATATCAGTCTTGCAGAGTCAGCGTCTGCCCTACTGTGCTGTGCAGCACTTTCTGCTGTAGCATTGCATGTGGGAAAGATCTCCTGTTGCTTACATTAATGGTAGGGTGTTTGTATGCAGAAATGAACTTGATTGGGGAGGACGGATTTGATTTTATGTTGCTGAAGTTAATAATTTGCAAGCATGATACAATAAATCTAATTCTAGATCAGATTCTGGTCTCATGTTTTACAAAAGCTTCCTCAAGCTTATCTAAATTTGACCCAAGTCACTTGGAATACAAAATCTCTGAGAAGCTTTTTTCCTAGTGAGCCTGAAACTGCTGAAATGTTGCCATATTTATTGATCTTTATCTAAAAAAAAAGGTTGCTAGTTGCAAGAACAGCTGCTGACATAAAAAGCCTGTCTTAGATCGCGTGTTTGGCTGCAGGCCAGATAATGAGTTCCTGTACGAGCTTGTTGGCAAGCTTAGGTTTTTGTTTAGGTTAATCTAATGTAACTGTAAGTAATCTGGGAGCCTTGTACACCCCAAACAATTTTTAGGCAAAATGATCTTATTTTTAAATTATAACTGAGCAGATATTTTTATATAACAGCTTTTTGTACTTGAAGCACTTAAAAAATGCCTAGAAACATGATTCTTTACTGTTTTCTCTTATAATGGTCAGCCTACTGAATATTAGTTTAAAAATATTGACACTGATGATATATCTTTTTGCTAGCCTCTGTGTTACAGAATTTAAGCTGACTCTGTTCAGTGGAGTGATCTATTAGTGTTTTAGTGTTTTAAAGAAAGGTTTGCTTTTTTGAAAGACAAGGTGATAACACACTTAAGGATAAGTACATCAGTTTTACTAGTAAAAAAGTACTGTAAACGTGTTCATCGGTACATCTGTTGGCCAGGTTATTCTGTGACAGAGGGCTGAAATGCATGAACTGTCCTAGGAGGAGGCCGGAGTTTAGGATTTTGTGTTCCCAAATGGGGTCCAACCCAGTCAGTTACACTGCTGGGCTTTTTCACTGGCTGTGTGGGTCTTTAATTCATCATTGCCTGAAGGCAAAGCTTGAAGAGAAGAGTTGGAGATCGCTCCATCTCAAGATGGTTTTGTTGCCTCTCACTTCTTTTGTGTGGTAAGTGAATGTGAATCCACTCTAAGGGGAAAACTGAATTCAGATCTTGAAATCTCCATTGAAGTGCTGTGTATGCCAGGCTATAAAAAGAGGTCCAGATCCAGCCCTGGTCTTTGGGGAGCAGTGGATAAATGTGGCTTTAACAGGAGAATGCTGGGGACTCCTGATTCTGCCCAGGACAGCAATGCTCATCTGCAGCCTTGAGTTAACTGCTCCATCCGTAAGAGGGTTGGAGAAGGCTTGGGATGCACGCTTGTCCTCCACTGGTATGGGCTGATGAGCGCCAACCAGAAAAGGGATAGCACTCTACCGTCCTTATTTCTTCATGTAGCTGTATCGTTACCAGTGACAGCATGGATGACGAACAAATGGAGTTTGGTTTACAACTGCTTTGCTGTAGGTGTGACTTACATGGTATGTAAAACTGGTTGCACGTTGATGGAGATCTTTGAGATGGGAGGGAGCGTGATACAGTTATGCCAGTGCTTATCAGAGGTTTAAACTTCCCTGATAGCATTTGCTCTCTAGTTGCTATTAATAGTAGGGCCTAGAGATATTTCTGGATGTGATAGCTGACAAGTTTCTTCATCGAATAGTCCATGAACGAGCAAGAAGTGTTGCTATTTTAAACTTAGCTTTTACAAGTAATAGAACTTCAAAAAAAAAAGCTGTTCATGGAAAATAACCTTGGTGTAAGTTACTGCAAGTGATTAAGTGAAAGATTAAACACAGGGCTGCAACTTTAAGCATTAAACACAGGGCTGCAACNGGGGTTTGCCAGCTGCACTATAGGGGATTTGTATTAGTTTCAAACTTAAATGTTTAAGTGAAGGGTGCTAATAAACCTTGGCAGAGGTGCAAACTAAGGCAGATTTTGAAGGGAACGATCTGGTTTCAACTTGGTGTGAATAGTCACTGCCAAAGTGTTAGGGTAAGCGGAGAATCCGCAGGGAAAGACGAAGAGCTCTGTTAAGAGGTTTGTGTTAGGAGGTGAGAATTACCTCAAGTGCAAAGGCTGTTGGAGCCAGCAGCAAAAGGCTCTCTTCCTTCTTGCTCTTTATTTATACTCCTGAAGTGATGCATGTCTAGATCTGTCTTTGCTTTTTCATCTCACACCAGTGCCTCGGATGACATGCCATGAAGCTAAGCATGTTTTTTAATGAAGAGGAGGGCAGTGTTGACCATGGGGAAGAAAGGATAGTAACAGGAACAAGCGCCTCCAAAAAAATTTTTACCACTGCAAAATCCATTTTGGGAGAGCATTGCGGCACCCTCCAAACTGAATGCTCTGAGCTGAGGCACAGAATTTGTAGGAGAGAAATTTGTGGCTCTTTTGTTATAAACTGCCAGAGCAGTAGCTTGCTGGAGTGGCAGGATCAAGGAGCTAACTTCCCCTCCTGCACCATGCCCCCCCAAAGATGGAGCTTGGGACCTTTGGTATGGAGTGTGGCACATGTAGAGCATTGAATTGGACCGATTTGGCAGGTCTGGTTTGAATCAGAAATTGTACAGTGCAGTGTCTTGGAAAGCTACCATTACAATGAGTTTATATACATTAATTAAGCTTTCTTCTGTAGTCTTTTAAAAAGAAAAATGGTTCTCCCGGTATGGTTTATGATTTAGAATTTACGTATTGCTCATGTCAAATACTGTCTCTGGAAGTGAAATGTCCTGGGCATTTCTCATTCCTCTGGATGCCAGGGCACCTGCAGGTTCTGCAAAAATACTGGCTGTGCTATTTCTTTTACAGTAAAGTTTTGGTTATGCTAGTGTTAAGAAAATGTGAAAGCATCACTAATAAAGTGATTCTCCTTTGCGTCTCAAAGGGAATAATAAAAATCTGGCAAAGGGTATGCAGGATTGTCAGTAGTGGTAATTTTAAGGACTTTGGCAGTGAATTTGAATGTGGTTTATAGGCGATTCCAACAATCTCTAGTTTTTGGTGGGAACTTCTGCATGGATCTGTCTGGTGGCTTTTTTCAATAAACCCTTGGTACTTTCTGTTTTCTTAGCCTGAAGCAGTAGGAAGGTATGATAGCCTCCTTACTCCTTTGCTCCAATTTTTCTGGGATTTAAAGATCGGTTGTGAAGCTTAGTGGATTTTCATGTCTTTGATTAGAAGCATCAGCAAGTTGAAGAATGTGGACTTACCAGCTAAATGGTTTTTTGGGGTTTTTTTTTTTGTTTTTTTTTTTGTTTCAAGTAACATGTTAAGAATTTACTTCCTAATCTTTCTCTGGAGTGCAGGTTATTAGCTTGTGCCCATTCTGACTTGCTTTAAAAATAGCTATGAGAAAGAGGCCGTGATAGTGTGGGAAGATGGTAAATCATCAACTACTGAAAAACAAACCATGCATCTGTTATGCTGTGGAAAAAATGCCTGTTAAAAAGCTAAGCTGCAGCATGTTTTTCCTCCAGTGTCAGGGAGGCCCTTGAAAGATGGTTACAAGTAGTTAGTGATTAGAATGTGTGTATTTTGGTTTATTGCAAGCTTTCTAAAGTACTCTTGATGTCTTGTTTCTTGCAGAGACTCCAACCGTCATGTTAAGGTAAAGCAGAAAAGTGCAGTGCTGAACATGCTAAAGAAGTTGGACAAAATAAGGTTCAGAGGTCACAAGAGAGATGAGTTCCTTGATTTAGCAGAGTCTCCAAATGCTTCAGACACTGAATGTGGAGATGAAATCCCGGTGAAAATACCTCGAACATCAACTCGAGACAATGAGGAGCTGAGAGACCCTGTAAGTACTTGATTTAAGTATCATGATATTATGTTATATAGTTGTCAGGCAGAAAAATAACAAATTAATAATTCTTTGTCCCTATATTTTGGATTTAACACTTGAAGTTTGTAGACTAGGAAGTAAGCTTCCAGTAATAGGCTTCCGTTTTGTGGAAAGATAATTAATTTTAGTATTAGGGTTCCCTGTCCCTACTATTGATTTTAGATGCTGTGGGTTAACAGGTTTGTTAACCTTGGATGTACTTCTGAACGCTGTCTAGTTTTTATTTATTTCGTTGAACTACCGATGAACAAATCTGAAGGAAAACCTTCAGCCTGAGGAGCTCAGATCTGGTCAAATAGCACTGGCCAGGACTATAGGGATAAGACTTCTGGTAGCTTCGTTAAGAGTTAGAGGGTCACACCACCTTGTTCTTCACTGCAGTGTTGTATCCAGTAATGCTTCCATGCTATAGAGGTGGTTTAAACCTATGCAGGAGGTGAGCAAGACTCTTCAGGTGCTAAAACTTTTTGGTGCTTGTAAGCGGAAGCACCCAAACAGACCTACCTTTTTAAAAGGCACTGTTTCAGGAAAAAAATATTGGTTAAAAAAAAAAAAAAAATCCTGCTTTAACTGTTAAAAAATGACTGTGGATCCTTCAGCTTGGAGTTTGACAATCTAAATTCAGATTTGTCCATCTAACTGTATCCCAGCATGTGACTTGGAAGTCAGAATTTGTGCCCCCCTATTTGGAAACTAACCATGCAATCCCCAAAATGTGGTCAGGCTGTTGTCTGAAAGTTCATTTCTAAAATCACAGGGCTTGCTCACTGCAAGTTGTTAAACTGAAAGACTTCTAACTGTATATGCTTAAGCATCTCCTCTGAGTTTGGCAGCTTGTATCCTGTTCTGTAGCTATTAGTTTTTTTTAAATTTAAGTGGGCTTGTATGATATCAGAAACAATCCTGCTTGTATGGAGCTCTTTTGCCAGAATTTTTTTCCTATGATCATGGAACAAACAACTGGTAATGACAGAGCATTTTTTGGTCACAAAAAGTCTATGATACGCAAATCCTCAAGCTCCTCAGACAAGGAAGTCTATCGAATGCCTTTCCTTTGCTCTTACTCTACTGAACACATCTGTCATTTGTATTGTGTATGCTGGGACTAATCTGTGCTGCTGCTCTTCCAACATGGTATTTTCTGGTTTTTTTTGTAGGTAAATGCTGGCAGTAGGTAAAAAAACTGTCATGGTTTAACCCCAGTCAGCAACTGAGCACCACGCAGCTGCTCACTCACTTCCCTGCCCACCCAGTGGGATGGGGGAGAAAATCAGGAAAAGAAGTAAAACTCATGGGTTGAGATAAGAATGGTTTAATAGAACAGAAAAGAAGAAACTAATAATGATAATGATAACACTAATAAAATTACAATAGTAATAATAAAAGAATTAGAATATACAAGTGATGCACAATGCAGTTGCTCACCACCCGCCGATCGATGCCCCGTTAGTCCCCAAGCGGTGATTCCCCCCCACCCCCACTCCCCCAGTTTATATACTAGACGTGACATCACATGGTATGGAATACCCCGTTGGCCACTTTGGGTCAGCTGCCCTGGCTGTGTTCCCTCCCAACTACTTGTGCCCCTCCAGCCTTCTTGCTGGCTGGGCATGAGAAGCTGAAAAATCCTTGACTTTAGACTAAACACTACCTAGCATTAACTGAAAACATCAGTGTGTTATCAACATTCTTCTCGTACCTCACTCAAAAACATAACACTATACCAGCTACTAGGAAGACAATTAACTTTATCCTGGCTGAAACCAGGACAAAAACTTAAGGCATTATATTTATGCGTGGGGAGCAGGGAATACCCTTTGTATCTAATCAGAAGGATCTGGATGGCGGAGCTAGAGGCTACAGAAAGATCTGTCTGAAACCATAGATACCATTTTCTGTTTTTCTTTAGGAGGATAGTAGCAACAGGATGGTATGGCTGAGGGAATAGCAAGGTAAAACTACAGTTTTGACTAGTTATAAAGCCTTATGGCTGCACATCTGTGGTGATGGTCTCTGTTTTCTCAAATTGTTGAGCTTGGTGTGCTGAGAAGGTAATTTGAAGAGAAACACTTTGCTTTCTGGCTGATAACATACTGTTAAGTAGGCTGTCATGATCTATGTCCTTGGGATACAGTTGAGTATAGTTCTTTAAAAACAGGGAGAAAGGGAGAGAGGAAAGCACCAACAGCATCAGACTTGTTTTGCCCTGCTCCTGATGTTTGAGAGCTCCAAACTGAGTGTGATGCTGGAACAGCTGAAGAGCAGCAGCTGTGTTACAGATAGGAGCAAAATAAGCAAACTTGTATGAGGAAAGAGGTCTGACGTATAAGGGATGAATTTCAAATGGGAAGTTTTGGGGGATTAACACTTGGCCTCAGAGACATCTGTCCACTAAATGCTGATGTCCATCCATAAAATGAAGGGAGAGGAAATAATCCCCTATGCTGCAGAGGTGCCGGGAGTAAAGAAAGTACTGCTTGTATATTTAAGTCAATATTAAAATAGTGGCTGAGATCGTGTAAACAGGGAGATTCTGAATTATGTCTCTGTTTCTTATTGAGATCATACGGTTGAAATGTGCCTGAATTGTTTTTAATTCAGTGACTAAGACTCAAATCTTAAATTGCATATACAGGGTGGTTTTCTTTTATAGGCTCTGTAAGCAGCTAAGTATTATACTTCTATTACGCTGATCATGAAAAGACCAAGTGTTGGTTTCTTCCTGTTTAATACCTTTGGGGAACTGTTGAAAGCATAAAAAAGTCAATGCAAGTCTTGTGCATAAACTGATGTTAGGCTGCGTGTCTCTTCAGATAGATGTGAGCTGTACTGTGCTTCCAGTTTTGCTGCTTCACTGTTTCTATTAAAATCTGAGTATAGAACTCATGGGCTTGAAAGAGCAAGATTAGTAGCTTGGAACTGAGGATAGGCATGCAAAATTTGAGTCCTGTTTCCCTTATCCACATTTTCAATATGTAGATGTCTCTGGCTCTGCTGTCAGCCATTCCCTTGACAAAGGCTTCATCTCTGCTCCTCTCTACACTGCTTTTTGGGGAGGGGGTTTGGTATGTTTGGGGTTTTTTTTGTTTTTTTTTTTTTTTGTTTTAGTCTGGTGTAGTAATCATTATGGAGTCATTAAAGAAAGATCTCTGTCTATTAGAACAGTACAGCACAGTCATATGAATGAAAGGCCCTTCTGTACTGTGCCTCAAGGGTACATAGTGCACTTAGAAATGTGCATGTTAGGTGCCTCTTCTTTATGTAGCTGTCTGAACTTGACATGTGTATGCAAAAACTTGCCACAAATGGAGGCTTTAGAGTAAAAAGCCTTGTCATAAAAACGTGTGATTGCAGAGCTCTGACCATCTGCAAAGAGAGCATCCTCTGTTGAACGTCTCCAACAAGTGAGGTGAATGTTCAGTCCCAGGCCACAGATACAGCAGTGGGACAGTCCCAACACTTCACATGTCTTACTGAAGTACCATGTGCAAAATTTACACCCTGTGGAAAGACAGAAATGATGGACAGATGAGGTCATCTTACATTCTTTATCTTAAAACTGTGAGCTTTACCTATTTAGTTCAATAATAAACATCTTAACTTGTGTTTGGGTAAAGCACACAGCTAGTTTCTGGTAGGAGGGCCCTGCGGTTGGAAGGATTTGTTATTTTCCTTTGAATTCTCCTCAGTGGTTGCTGACACTTTGTTCCAAGGGTGTCTTACTCTTAATTTGAACTAGTTTGGTTTCAGCTTACAGGCTGGCTGTTTGCTTGTGTGCGTACTTTTCCCCCCCTCTCATTTAAGTGCCCTGACTACCAGGTATGTCTTGGGTAGCAGGTACTTTCTTAGGTCTCTGGGGGTACTTGGGTACTGTGATCAGATCATTGCCAAGACAGCTGTTTTGGTTGACAAATTAACTCTTTGCTAAGCATCTCTTTCAGTTCCTGAATGGCTTCCCAGATTTCTTCCTCCCTTCCCTCTTTTCCATAGGTGGTTGGTTGGTGTTGTTTTTTTTTAAAGCAAAGACATTCAGCACTGTTATTTCTGCATTGTTTTGTAAAAACACCACAACCACGAAATAGGTGGAGGGTGTAACCTGGTCCATTCCTACTTCCTAATAGTGAAGGTATCAGCATTTGTCTTGTTGTGACATTGGAAATTCACATAATGTTGCTTGCTAGGTAATTAAAGTCCCCATTATTCAGTGCCGTCATGGTTTCCTATTCTGTAGATGCAACATGGGTTCCTTCCAGCTATATCACAATTCTGCACCTAAAAAAGCTTTAAAACATTGCTCTGGCAACTTGATTTGCTAAGATGCAAATGTTCAGGGAGGGGGACTATGCCCTGAAAATTATAGCCTGGCCTTGTATTTGCCAGTTCGGGCTTATTTGCCTCATTTTAACTTACATTTTGTGCTACAGATGAATTTATGTTCTCTTATTGTGACAAATGCCCTGTTTTTATAAAAGGGGAGAAAACGTTCAGTGCTATGTACAGGTATATGAATGAGCTCGGTGCAGAGGATGATCACGTCCCCTTCGGCAGAGGGGGGAAAGAAGAAATTTGTGTTTAAATCTGTGGAGGTTCTACACTAACTTGGCAGTGAGAATTACAAGTTGAAGCGCTCTTGTACCTGGCATATTGTACTGAAATCTGCAGTCTAATCTACTTATGCAAGTTCCCTGCCAGTGTGCTAGGATTAAATCTGAATTATTGTGGTACAGAAAACATTAAATTAATTGCTGTTGCAGTAGGGTTTGGCTTTCCTGAAACATGTCCATTAAAACCTTAAATGCTTCTCTATCGGTCACCTCATTTACAGTGATTAGAAGCTATAAAGCATGACGCAAACATTACAATTAAGATTAAAGTCTCTAAACCTGGCTAGCGCTAGATTTTTTTTTTAAATTTGTGTAAAATATAGCTATGTTTTAGGAGCTTGCCAATATGGGTATGCTTCCAAGAATAGCTTCTAAGGATTAACTATTCATACAGATGCTTTTGTTCTTGAGCAGCGTTGTTGGGTTTTCCCTTTCCTTACAGCAGGTAAATGCAGCAGCCCCAGGGAACTATTTCATAATTTGAAGTAAGAAAATACACATAAAGTGTCAGTTGAGAATCTCAGGAGGCTATGACCTCTCTAGCAAGCTCTGTAGTTTGTCGTATTACTGAACACTGTTTCCCCCGCCCCGCTTCACTGCTTAAATGAATGCAAGTTAAAATTTTGTATTTTGAACTACCTGTTCCCCGTGTCATGTCCCGGCCACTGCCAGGCCCTGAGGAGTGGATTGGGTGGATGCTTACACCCCTGGGCTTGGCATGCTGTGTCCTTGCTGCTCCCCATCCTGTGTTTGAGATCTGCTCTTCTCTAAGCTAATGACAAACTTGGAAATGAGACCAGTGTTTTGTTAGATATTCCTAGAGAAAAATCATCTGTGTACAATGTTGTGCAATTAAAATAAGAGGAGAGAGTTGGCCAGTTATGCTTCTGTGTGATGCTGAAGGTGTGCTGTGCTGCAGATCGAGAGGACAGATCCGCATTTGCTGGGTTAAGTGACCTAGACCTTTTCTGTGGCTGTACAGCACCAGTGGCATCGGTGCTCAGCACACAGAACAAAATCCCATGGCTTGCAGGATGAAGGGGATTTGGGGAGGGAAGGGAGGGAAGGCAGAGAACTCTCAGGTTGGGAGGTGCTGTTTTGAAAAGCCTGAACTACAGATGGCTTGAAAAACACATTTGTGGGGAGATGCGGTTTTTCAGATCCAGAGCTGGATGTGGCTTGGAGCAGTGACCGTGAACTCTGATAGTGGGTTAGAGGCAATCTGTTGTCATCAGAAATCTTCCTTTAACCCCTCTGTCTCTGACTCCATGCTCAACTCTGGCATTTTGCTGGCTTCCTAGGCACCGCCAAGCCTTGTGCACGGTCTTCGCCAAATAATAGCGATTGCCAACATTTTAAGAGGGCTCCTGTGTCAAATACTGTCAAAGCTAGAGGTGTGGAAGGAAAAGCAGAAATCTGTGGAAGCTTTCAACGCTTTTACTGTGAGTCAGAAGCAAGAAAGGACATCTGTACAGTACAGTGTAGTTAATCCAGCCCAAGTCCTAGCACTAGCGTACAGAGGCAGCAGAAAGGAGAAACCTTTACCCAGTTAATGCTGGAATTAATACAAGATAATTTTTTGTTAACTTGTGAGTTGAGTCAGTGATGCTAACTTCAGACAGAGGTACTTTCTGAATTCAGAGGCAGGCAGTTGATGTCCAACAAATGTATAGACCTTATTTCTTATCTTTTTATCCCATTAACACCTCTTGACAGAACAAGGTGTGTTGGCATCGGGAAGAAACTTCTGGGCAAAGGAACCATCTGCTTCAATGTCTCCCATATCACTGTCCTGGACATTAAATGCTTCCAAATTATATTCATTAATATGTTATGGTGGCACTAATTTTGGAAATGGATGCTTTATTTTCCACCAAATTTGTATCACCGTGTATCTTACTACTCTGGTTAAACCATTTTATTATTATACGATAATTACATGATCTTGCTCCTAGTATTCTTAGCAAGCGGCCTTACGTTTTAACTTAGTGGATTTTTTTTTTTTTCCTTTTTTCTTTAACTTAGGTCATTGTAACCTTTTGTGGTTAGTTTAATGATGTGTACCTCCTGATTTTTAACCCATCAACTGATGTCAGACTTCTTGGATCCAATGCTTTAGTACATACACACATTTGGAAACTTTCAGCATGAGTCCTGTTAACTTGTATTACTACCCCCAGGGCTATGCACCTCTTGTTTTTTCCTTCTTCCTAAGAGGCACAGTCATGGTATCCTGGGCTTTAATTAATGAGTTAACATTTCTGAGGAAGCAAAAGTGGAGCTCATTCTCTAGGTGGGTTTCTGAAATGTAGCTCATCTCTGGGTGAAATACCTTATGAGTATCTTCAATGAGGATGAAAACTTGAATATGCTTAGATATTTGCTAGCCCACTTCTTCTTCCTCTCCTCCCTCACCTCAGTGTCTGTGCTTCTGTCCCCACTGCAGCGCATGGGATTGGGGACTGGGGACTGGTTGGGTAGGAGCCAGGTGCTGTCTAAGCACTGGGCTGATGCACAGAGCTCGGGTGCATTCTTGATAAGTACAGCATCTTTCTCTTTGACCTGTATGTGATTTTATTTATTTATCTATTTATTTTTAAACAGTGGCACTATTTCTTCAGACAGCTCCATATGAACTCCTGCGTGCTGGGAGCAGAGATTGTCCCTTTGTACCAGATGTGGATATACAGTGTGGAAAGCCATGCTTTAACACCTGGGCAGCAATCTATATTTTAATAACACTTTCCTTGTGCTTGCCTGTAGAGTGTGTTGTAAGGGTGCTGCTGTTCGACTTCAGCCACACCATCCTCCTTGGGGTCCTCCAAGTGTCTGGCAAGTGATAACACTAAATCTTGCATTGTAAATAAATATGACCCAGCCCTATCGATAAGAAAGCAACACAGAGGTTAATTGCCATCCCATGCTCATCTGAAAACAGGCAGCTGTTGCTCTTCAGCAGGCTGGAGCGGTTGCGAATTGCATGTCTTACTGCACCTCTCTGGCTAAAGGCAGGTGTGAATGGGAAATGTGGAGCACGGGGAGGAGGATGTTGTGCTGCAGCTCCCTGTGTGAAGACTACCCGGGGGTCAGTCTGGCTCTGCTATGGCATGGTTTGTGCCAGCTCCAAAATGGGAAGCAGCACAGGGCCGCTGCTGAGCTAACGGCTTCTGTTCCTCATTGGGGCTAGCAGTGTTGGCCCAGTGCTGTGTGGGTGTGTGTTGCTTTTGGGACTGGAAATAGCATCTCTGCTTGGCACTGTATTGAGCAAGCCCAGGTGGGGAGTTGCTGCCAGGTAAACGCTGTGCAGTAAATACCTACAGAGTGCTAGTTTGTCTGTATAGACAAATTCTGAGGCTTAAACTCAGCATCTGTTCAGCTCAAGCAAGAAAACAGATGTTTAATAGGTATCTCCACACTGTTTTATCTTAAAAGTGCAAATCATTCCCAACAATGAAAGTACTTTGCTGTCAGTGAGCTTTCTGCACATATTTCCTAAAACGTAGAAAATGTCTTTTAATTATCTCTCTTGTAGATTAGTTGAGTTCATATATGTATGTAATTTAAGCTGCCATGGTTAAAAGTATGCAAGCTGACTTTTGAAACCAATGCAGTTCCTGTATGTTTTCGGGGCTCAAACAAGGGGTAGGGGAAAGATTAGGATGGGTACGTAAATTGCTTTTTGTCTTGAGGTAATTTCTAAGATGTAGGCTTCTGTAATCTAGCACTTCAATTTTGAGTATAAGCTGTTGGAGAAGCTCCTGTAATTCTTGTTGTCAGACTTTTTGTACTTGGTGGGGACTGCGCACAGTGCCTGAACAACCATTACCCAGGAGATGCTGTCACCCACCCTTTCCCCTGCTGTCTGAAAATGCCCACTTTATGAGGGAAGGACAGCATCACCTGCCTTCTGCTGTGTGGGCTTGGGGTTTTTCTGTGCTCACTTCATGGAGGCGGTGGTTGTCACTGCTCTTCGTACCTAATCAAATTGCTTTTTAGTTCCTGCATTCTGCAGTATTTCCAGTGCTGAATTTGTTCAAGGGGTGCTGGTAAATCTGTCGAGACACACAATCTCCTGACTCCCCCCTCTCCTGGTCTGCCAGGATGAGCTTCTGGGCACTGACCACATCCTTCAACAGTAACTGGGCTGTGCTGGATGTCGGGGAGCAGAGAACCCATTCCTTGCAGAGAGACCGTGGTCTTCAGAATTACACACTCCATAAATGGATATTAAAATAGACAATATGTGTTTTCTAATAGCTCAGTAAATACCTGGAAAATTATTACATTTGCTAGCTTCACAATTTTATATGTAAAGTATGTTGCATTGACTGTTCATGTAATAGGAAGAGGAGAGGGATAGTATGCCTTTTAAGTCAGCAGAAGAAAGTCTAAATGATGATGCAGCAGAACTGCTATGGGGGCGGGGGGGAAATATCTTTGTTTGTGAACCTCAGGGAGTTACAGAAGAAGTGCATTCTGTAAACTCACATGGGAGAGATGCTGTGCATTTGAT
Source organism: Pandion haliaetus (assembly GCA_013401275.1). NCBI lineage: Eukaryota > Metazoa > Chordata > Aves > Accipitriformes > Pandionidae > Pandion > Pandion haliaetus. The sequence goes on along the minus strand of VYZV01018562.1, from coordinate 176,956 downwards.
TAGCTTTCACTCGTTTATTTTGGTAATTTAATGCTGAATAAGAGGCATGCAGAGTTGTTGATACTTGCATCTTTACTGCCCCAGAAGTAAGTTGATGTATTTAAATTACCAAAAAAAAAAAATGTGCCTCTGAGCTGTGAGTGTGTTCTGCCTTTCTTATAGGCTGGTCCAGGGACCATCATCATGGCTTCAGGAGTCCAGGATTTTAACAGAACAGAGTCTGACAGACTGAATGAGATCAAAGGTCACCTGGAAATAGCCTTACTGGAAAAACACTTTTTACGTAAGTATAAAATTAATGCTCCATGGAAAGGAATGGTTTAAGCCTGCTGAAATAAGGCTTCTCTAAACTGCAAAAGTTGGCATCAGAATTTTGAGGTGTGCTGATCTGTGGATAGCACATGGTCTGATGCTTCCCTAGGAGGAACTTAAAAGCATTCCCAGGGTTTCTGGGTCACTTGGGTATTTTTTTCCTCATTGCATTCTTCACAACATACGTCACTACATGACAAAAGCCGCTTAGTTGAAGTCTTGATGTTGACATCTGCAGGTTATCTTAGAATTAAGTCAGCCTTAATATGGTTGCAGTAGGTGTTTTTTGTCTAGTAGTAATTATAAGAAGAGATTTCTGAAGGGGTGACCAACGCATTTCCTTGGCAGCTGTTTCAACAAGTAATATGTCTTAAAACACATGTCTCTTAACAGTATATGAATTACTGGTAAGTGGTGTAAAGAAATACAGATAAGAATATCTGAGAATTTCAAGTGTTACTTGTTAGGGTTTGTGTGTATGTATATGTGCGTGGGTGTGTATGAGGCAAAATTGTCATTCATGGCTAGAGGCACCTGTAAGACTTTTGGGATTTTATCTCAGCAGATCTGGACTGCTGACTTGTAAGACAGGATAGTTAAACCAGAAAAATGGAAGACAAGCATTCCTTTAACTTGACAGAAGTAGAGATCTCTGTAATAAATCAATGAGAACTCTTGCTCAGTTGCTTCCCAAAATCATCATTTTAATGGATTATTTTTGAACTTCAAAATATGAGGGCTGTTTTTATGTGTTCAAAGCTTGTCAGATAATTTCTAAGGGGTAGAAATAACAAGGCTATAGATTCTACTCAATTTCTAGATTATAATCTAACAACAAGACTTGTGTTTTCATTTGGCAATATTTCTTTGATATTTTTCCCCTGTGTATGAGAGGGAGGCCTGATAAAGGAGGCTGGACAAGAATTTATAGCAAGCTGCTATCAGCTTCCACTGATGCCTGGAAGAGGTATCATGATTGGAATATGAAGCAAACACTGAAAGCTCTGTTTGACTTGCCTTGTTGGTTTCAGTGATTTATTTGAATTTGTATTTAATTGTGCAGTACAGAGTTACCATGTACTCCTTCTATCCTCAAAGAGAGATATTGCTTAAGGTCCTGTTATCAAATTGCTTTTTAAACTAGATGGGGCATTTGTGATTTCCTGATGTAATCTGATGTGTAACAGAAACAGTAGGACTTCTCAGAACTGATTTCTGATTTGAACTAGGACATGCTTTTTGCTATAAAAATGTGATAGGGTTCCCAAACACTTCCATGGCTGGTGAATCCATTCTCAGTCCTTAGTATGTGCTTACAATAACTACATGGGGCACACATTTTTCTGAATACTTATGAATATTTTTACTCTGCAAGTACTTGCTGTATTTTGAAAACCTTTTGATCAACTATGTTACTGCTTTTAGCTGAATCTTTTTCCTTTGCACAGACCTTTGTAGCAAACTCCAAGGTAAAGGGTAATGAAGCTCACCCTTTCACATAAACTTTGAGCAAATGGTTGTAGGTTCAGGCCAATGGAGTAGTTCAGAGGTCTGGTGTGGGTCAGTCCTGGGTGTCTCCAGCCCTTACCGCTAGGTCAAGAGCTCTTCACCAAAGCCTGAGGTTTGCTGTAGCAGCAATTATAGAGTCGTCCTGGCAAGTTGGTTGTAACTCTGAATGTAAAAACAGGAGAAAGAATGGTAAAGTGGTAGAGAAATAAGTGCAATAAAGCTTATCCCTTACTCCCCTACACCCCATTCAAAGTTTTGGGCTGAAATATATAACTATGTTTGTCCATTGGGAGTGAAGTAGGAGCTTGCTTTTTGGATATGGTTCCTGTGTTCTTCTATTTTCTCCCTCCTTCTCTTTGAGTTAATGTGTGGGTTAGGTTTTTTTTATGTACTAGAAATGCTTCGTTATTTTTTTTTCTTCCCAAAAGTGAATTGATTATGAGCAGAAAAACATTCTTGAAATGTGCAGTTTGTTTAATTTGTCCTTGGAAGAAAGCCTGATCATTAGCGTTTTTACATCCTATTGCTGCAGTAGGTGTTTTTCATGAAGGGTAGTCAATCAGCTGTATTTGCATGCTATTTTTAATTACGGAATTCCTTAAGGACACCTTGCCATAATTGTATTTTTGCATAAACTGTTTGCCACTTCCTCTTCCTCCATTTCTTCCAGCTAGGTGTGCAAAAATCAAAGCAACTGCTAGTATGTGGGGAAAATATTTAAGGTTTCATGATTTGCTTTTCAATGTGTTGAGTTTCTAACCATTATTAGCCTGATCCTGACTTTATTTTTGCCTCTTCTGTAACTCTTACTTGTATTGGTGTGTTATTAGCCAGGAGGTTTAAGGAGGAGAGATTTCCTCCCAGCTATACATTATGTATAATGTACACATACACAACACAGCTACAACTCAGTGTGGGTCTATAGTTGCAGGTGCCTGGCTAGAGGAAGAGTGAACTGCTAGACTTCTCTAAACTCCATTCAACCATTAGTAGCCACAAGTAAAAGGTGCAGTTTGGCCGAGTAGTACTTTAAGTGAAACACATCCCAAACCTAACTGTAGCCTCTGCAAGCTGCAGAGGAAATCTGGAGCAAATAGTTAACTGGAGACAAATAGTTGGCTGTAAAGGGAAAATATCTACATCTAAAATGCCAGATTCTTCCTTAGCAAAGAGATAATCTAAACATCCAGAGAATTGAAGATGGAGAGGAATTGCTTAGTGTGTTGCATAGCTGTAAATGCAAATAAAATGTGACTGGAAATGCAAGGGATTTAAGCTGCAGACTGACAGGAGGATGAGGCACGAGGAAGGGATCTTGGATTACGATGTTTTAAGCAAGGGAGGGATCGTCTCACTCTTCCAGCCTGAAAGGACTAAAGTTGCTTTTCCTGTCTGTGGGGGAATGGTCTTAATCTCTGTAATCTAATGGCTTCTTCTGAAGCCATAGTACAGGAATGCTGAAAACGTGTGTTGGGTCTGTCCAGACTGCAGTATCTGGGTGGGTTCCTGCAGAAGAAGTCTTGAATGCCTGCTGAACGAAAAGTGCAAACAGCTTAGTTTACCGCATCTCCGAATGCAAGTGGATGGAAAAACCTTTGTCTTGGAGCTGTCACCATCAGAATCATCCATTTATAAAGGACTTTGTATATTAATATAACTTGTTTTTAATGTACATGAACATTGCATTGGTGCTGGCTGAAGGTTCAGGTAGGGAAGGCAACTGCTGAACTGGGGCAGCTAGGTTAATATGCTAATGTTAGTAGTGGTTTTAGTGCTTCTATTTCAAAATCTGGTTGTATCTCAACAAGAAAAAACTTGCTTGCTGCTCTTGCATTTGAAAGACAAAATGATAGGCAATACCTTTTTGGGTTTGCACCTTCCCATTACCATTTGTGCCTGGTTATGGAGGGCAGTTTTCCTGATATCAGCACTCTAGTCCCTGTGCTACAAGGTTCTTTGTAGGCATACATGCATCCTATGGTTTACATGAAGTATTAGCTAATTTTCATTCAAGGATGATCAGTCCTTTTGCAATGCTAATTTTAGCAGCTCAGGGAAGAGGAGGTGGTGGTAGCAGCAGCAGCTAAGAGTAAACAAACCAGGTGACTGTTAGAGAAGAGTGTTAGTCATAAACTGGTAAATCGAAGAAATGCTGCATGAGGATGAAAAGCTTTAGGAGGAAATAAAGTCCTCTCCCACAAGCGTTTTGCATTCCACTCTGTATAGCAGGCTGTGGCAGAAGTCTCTAGGGGCTTGCAAAACTGCTGGTTTTGGTTATGTTTTTTTATATCAACATTACAAAAGAAGCGAGGATTATGCTGCTTTCCCGCTGAAATTTCTGCTTCCCCACACTCTTCATTCTCATGTGCCTTTCTAAACCTTGTATGTGACTAACTTCACATTGTTTTCTCTGGCTTCTGCTTTTTGGTATAAGTGACCCAATGATTCTTTGTAAGAAGAGCGACCTAGCAGAATACAGACCTCATGAAAACAGAGCTCTAGAAAACCCTATATGGTCCTCGGGCAGTTCTGGGGTGTTAGAAAGTGATAAACCTTAGAGGCGAAGTGTGTCGTAGTGGTTGTGACCAACAAAAGACCTGTACTTCAAAGTCCTGTTCTGTACAGAAATGCTAATACCTCCTTGAACAGCCATAGTAATTGTATGCCACAAATTGACTATGAAGCTGAGTCAAGAGTCTGACTACCAACTGTGCTGGTACACCCTTGCTGTAATTTCTCCTGACGTGAGGGTCAAACACCTGCTGCAGCAGCAGAGCTAGAGAAGAGGAGAGGAATAGTTTCACGGCATTGGATTTGCTGTCTTATTACTGACCTGGCAGCCTGTAGTCACCTCTGGTTCAGAAATCTTGAAGCAGAATAAAGAGTTGATTTAAGTAGCAGGTGAAGACCCTGGTAAGGGAGTAAGTATCTCAGCCACCCAAATACTGGCTGTGGGCCTGTCGTGGTTTCAGCTCAGCCGGTAACAAAGCACCACGAAGCCGCTCACTCACTCCCCACCCCCACGCCTGGCCACGTTGGGATGAGGAGAAAATCCAAAGGCAGGCTCGTGGGTCGAGACAAGGACTGGGAGGGATCACTCCTCACTTATGGTCACGGGCAAAAGACAGGCTCAACTTGGGGAAGAAACAAAATCAATTTAATTTACCACAAATCAAATCAAATCAAACACACAAGGGTATTAGGAAGGGAAACCAAACATCAGAACACCTCCCCCCACCCCTCCCGCCTTCCTGGCTCAGCTCCATTCCTGGTGCTTTCTACCTCCTCCCCCTGGCGGCGCAGGGGAACAGGGGATGGGGGTTGAGTCAGCTCGCTACACATCGTCTCTGCCGCTCCTTCCTCCTCAGGGGGAGGATTCCTCATTCGTCCCCTGCTCCACCGTGGGGTCCCTCCCA
>VYZV01018562.1:144680-171695 GCA_013401275.1 Pandion haliaetus | reverse complement strand
ATGGAGTCACGGCCATCTTCGGGAGCCTCCGCTCCACCGTTCACCTCCATGGGCTGCAGGGGGACAGCCTGCCTTCTCACCACAGGCTGCAGAGCCATCAGCCTCCTCAGGCGCCACCTTCCTCCCCCTCCTTCTTCACTGACTCCAGTGTCGGCAGAGATGTTCCTCTCACGTTTCCCCACATCCACACTACTGGTTTCCCGTCTTAAATCTGTTCTCCCAGAGGCGCTACCACCGTCACTCCCCTCCTAGAGGTGGGTCCGATATTTTGGCGCGTCCGACATTTTGGCGCGGGGAATTTTCCAGCAGCTTCTTAAAGGGGACACCTCTGCAGCCCCCCTCCCCTTCCACCAAGGAAAACCACGCCACAGAAACCCATAACAGGGCCACAGTAGCCATTCCAACTCTGGCCAAGGGATCCTGATGCTGCAGCACGGGCTTGCTAAGTAAAGTGTGCTGATGCTGGTGAGCACTGAGGCTTCTGTGGCAGTGGAGCTTACCCTGGGCTTCTCCCACCCTCTGCTCCTTCCCCTAAGCCCTCCTTTCTTTCAGCTGAAAACCCTGGACTCCCAGACACTAACAGGGTGTTCCTGAGAGATGTGCACGCATCCCTTGAGCTTGTGGAGTTCCTCTGATGAGGACTGTGGTTTGCATATGGTGACTGGTGGGGAATCTTCTTGAACGTTTTCCCTGGGCACCCAGAGAAGCCACAATAAGAAGGCATGAGTCCAGGTTTTGCTGCAGAGCTTTCTGTTCACCAGAGCTGCTCTTGCTTGCTTGGTACTAAGAAATTTTTTAAGTTTTTCAAGGTCTAACTTCTGACTGGGCGACTTCTCAAAAACCACAGAAAGCTTCTTAAAAGGTGTAGGAAAGGTTTTGCTTATACCCAGAGATGCTTACGTGATGCACCACGTATATTGAATGCATGTCTAGCCTCCCTGGACAAAACACCTTCCAAAACTCTGGCTTCATTTTCCTGGAAACATTGTTGGAAGAGGCAACTGTGAGCAGGTTAGAGCATTTGCCTGGTGTTTAAGAGGCCTCAGTTACAGATGAAAGAGGATTCAGACCTCCATTTCTCATCTGTGAGGACTCTGCTCTGACTGATGGGGGATGGGTTGTGCTCTTGCTCTCAACTTGGCTTCCAAGAGCACAAGGTTCCCAAGACCAGGGGAGAGGGAAAGGATGTGACTCCAGTCCAGTGCAGCAGCAGGCTGGAGTCCTGGGCTGGTCCTTGTTCTGGGACTGGCTTGTGCAACCTGCCCTCATCATTGGACAAAGCATGTGAACGGTGGTGGTGTGAAGATGCCAGAATGCTGGAGGGCCCAATCCAGGAGGATCACGTGCCATCACGCTGCCTTTTCATGGGGCTGATTAACCAAAATGCAGCATGGCGCTGACAGAGGTGTGTTGTTTTAGCTCTTCCACGGGCTCCAACAGATGCCACTTATGCATCACTTTTAAGTAGGTGGGATGTGCTCTTGCTTCTGCCTTTTTTTGGGTGCCCAACTTGGCTTCATGAATTGTGGAGTTGGTGTGAAAGCTCAGGCAGGGCAGTGGTCAGCACTGCTGTGCCTGTCCCTTTTGTATAATTGGGCTGGAGATTGCGGGAGCCCCATGTGGAACCTGCCCTTTGCTGCTTGGCTTAGTAACATAAAAGCCTTGGAAGAACTGCTGCTCTTCCCAAGCCAGACGTTGAAATTATTATAGCCTGTTTCACTTCTGCCAAAACCAGGGAGTGAAAACAGTTCCTGCAATAATGACAAAATTTTTGCTGTTCCCTTCATTTTAGATGGATTCTGCAACTCTTCTGGCATTTTTAGTCTCTGAAATTTCTGAAAATTCATACAGCAGGAGTACTTTTCATGACTTCTAAGCTGGTAAAAGTGTACCTAGCAATAGAAAACTTCCCACTTGATATTTTAAGATGGGGATCTGTCTCAGTAAGCTACTGATTTTTAAGATAGTTCAGATATTTTCAGGAAGCTTAATTTAAAATCCTTCTGTAATGAAGGGGAAATGATCCTGTGTCTGTTAAAACACAATAAAGCTCCACTGAAAACACTATGTGTAAACGTAAAGTTACTAATTGGTTGTTAGCATAACTATTTTGTACATATCATAGTAATGACATCTTAATTCTTTCTAACCTCACCCACTCGAAGTGGGACATAACAGGAATGGTGAGAGGGGAGACCAGACCAGTTTGCATAGAGGAAGAAGTTCTTGTCAAATATGATGTGCTTTTGTAAATCAGTCTTCCTCATCACATGAGATAGAAGAACACTTCACATGAAACTCTGCTGTTGAGGTGAGGAAAATAGTGGCAGGGGAAATGTTAATTGCACTAGGAAGGAGAACAACGGTTCAGATTTAACCTTCCCTCCACTGCTTCTGGATCAGAGTTGGCTTACTTCCCATAAGCGTAGAGAGAGCCCACGCTGCTCCTCACCCTGTAGGCGTATGCAAAGACACTCAAAAATTGGTCCTCAAAAGCCTCCTTAAAGTATTTTAAGTACTGGAACAGGAGCTCTGCCTTTGAAAGAGCAAAGAGAGGCACAGCAGAATGATGGAAACAAAAAAAGCAAAAAGAGGGTTTGTTTAACTGCCAAACCCATGTTAGGGGTTTTTTAAGGCAAACTGGTATGATTGTTTGTGAATATGACACATCACTTCTTTGTTTTGATGTGTGCAGGTAAACCAGACTGAGTTGGAGAAAGGTTATAGTGAAAATGTGGTTTTTATATTTAGCTGTTTCATTTCTCCACTCTACCAAAACACCTATGTAAAACAGGGTAGGGAGGAGGAAGGGATACGCACTCAAAAAATGTAGCTTATCTTTAATGTTTCTTTCTGCTTTTTTGGCTTTTTATGACACCAATATTCCCATTAGAAAATCTTTTTTTTTCCCCTTTTTTCTGTATGAAAGACTCATGCAAACAAGAGGCCTCACCAAAAGGGAAGACCATTAAATTGACAAAGTAAGGAAGCAAGGTGTTCTCAAATGCAAAAAAAAAAAAAAAAAACCAAACCCAAATAGTTCTTTCGGTTTTCTTTCTTTGCTGACTTGTTTTTTGTTTCATTTGGGTTTTTTTTCCCTTTTCTAGTTAGCATGTGGATGTCTTACTTTTTGTCCTCATCTGTAGACTGGCTGGGTTAAAAAAAATCTTCATATGTTTTTAGCATTATTTTCTTCTACAGAGTGTAGCTGAGCAAAGATCAGCTGAAGATAAAGTAGTTCAGGATGAGTCTTTTGGAACAACAGGAAAAGAAGTTTTTGAGGAAGGAGGAATGAGAGTTCACTGAGGATTAGTTATGTAGCTGAATGTGTGGACAACACATTTTGATCCCTGTATAGTAGTAGATCATGTGGGGTATTGGATTTGAGGTGATGGTTTGGTTTTGGTTTGGGTTTTTTTTATGCTTACTCTTGATTTTACTTTTTCCATACAGGGGTTTCTTTGCTCACCTAGGACTCCTCACCACTGAATAAATAAGTTGTTGAATGATACAAAAAATATGACAGAATTTTACTCATGCTATGGGGAATTTCACTATGACACTAACTGCTAAAGGTTACAGAGGTGAATCAGGGCTTGTAGACAGCTCTGTTCGTTCGAAGTAGCTGATGCTTTCACTGGCACCTTCAACTGTGCTCTTAGAAAGAGGAAACTGTAATCGCAGTGTATTGGGAATAGTTTTTGTGTAATGCTCTCTGTGACACTGTAACATTGGCTGCCATTCCACTCCTTAGCACGGTGCAGCATGCCTGTCAGAGGAAGTCCCTGTGCTGCAGGTAGGTGGCGGTTCAGAGGGTACTGCCACCAGTCCCTCTTCTTGTGCCGGTGGAAGAGTACCTCTTCCTGACCACCGCCAAACAGGGTGCTGAGCTCAGTAACTCTTTCATTTCACTTTATGTAGCGGCTAGATATTTGTATATGACACTTAGCTTCCTCAATGTTGCTTCACAAAATATCTATGGCAAGATAAAGACAAACAAAAAAAAGAATTAGTCGTGTCCTTGTGCCTGGGTTGTCATAAAGAACCACCTCTGAGTTAGACAAAGTCTGAGAGCTTCTGCATTCAGTTTAGCAGGACCTCCCCTTAATCTCCTTCTTTTTTAAAACTAAATGGTATAATATGGAGTCGACTTTAAAACATAGTTACCAAAACAAATTCTGAGGAAGCATTGGGCAAAAGAGGGATCGGTGATGCTGAAACCCATCATTATGCCTCTCCAAGTTCACTAGTGGCTTTTCTGAATTAAAGGTAATAGAAAAATAAAAATCTAGAGTAGGAACATAGGTTGGCTTTAGTCTGTTGGTGTAAAAGGGACTTAAAGTCAATATAATGCCAATTCCTACTTTTTCCAGCAAAGAATGTGAGGACAGTGTCCTGAAAAAAAAAAAAAAAAAAANAAAAAAAAAAAAAAGAAGAACTCTTGCTTAAAATGTGGTCAGTTTACAGTGTTGTACTGAATCATCTTGGTAATAGTATCTGGTATTGTTATAGTAGGAAGGAACTTCTAAAATTGTGGTCAGATAACACCACAGTTGGGCTGCTTCTCCCACCCCCTTCCCACTGTTGCTGCTGTTTATCTGCTGGCATGACTCTCCGGACCACTCATTGTCCAGTTCTGGAAGAGCTACGAAGAACAAGAAGGCTGGTATCTGTTTCGGAAGTGACCACCTAACTGCACAAGACAAAGGAAGGGTTAGACGGTCAACCTTGAGTTTGGGGCTTGAAAAGGGAGATTTTTAGGTTCTTCCTTCTTAAAATGCTAAGAGTAGTCCCTGTAAGCAGGTGAGCTTTGTGCTTCCCAAGAGAAATGTAGAAGTCGAAGTGTGAAGGAGGACACACTTAAGAGGTGACTTGAAGAAGAAAGGACAGCTAATAAAGTGGAGCTGCTAGAGTGACGGCTTAGGCAAGCCCTTTTCTTTCCCAAGCATCTGGCATGCAAAGAAGTAGAATGTCTTGCAATGTCTGGGATCAAAGGCTAATGTTTTATCTGAAGTCTTTTGGATAGGTTTGTGGTAAGTCTTTGACAGTCTCTGTGGTTCTGAAGTCACTGGTGGAAAGGACATAAGCCCTGGGTAAGGAATGTTAGAGATCAGAAGAACAAGAAGTAACAAATAGTACACAATTAAGCTGTATACAGTTACAGCTATGAAAAGTGAACTTGTCTCCAGAGGAGTATGTGAATTACAAAACAACTGTAAGCAGGAAGAAAACAGGTTAGGGATTTCTCTTGTGGGTCCTTCCTCTATCACTGCTTGTTGGTCAGACAGTGTTCTTTGTATGTCTTTGCTTTATCACAAGTGGTGGAGCTGTTCCATGTCTTTCACAACACTGCCATTTGCTGCTGGTGTTTAAGGTAAAGACTAAAAGCTCTTCAGTGTCTATGATGATGAAAATAGACATATTTTCAGACTCCTGACATCTTGTTTAGTAATGTCATATAGTTGGTTTAGTTGGCACAAAGTTAAAATATTAGCTTTCTGTAGGAGCTGGGAGTCTGGCAACGGTAGAAGCTGCCTGCACTGGAGAAAACTCTGAATGTCTGGCTCCATCAGCGTGGCTGACAAGATCCAGTTTGACTGTGTATGGTTGGGATTTAGTGCATTTAGTACCAATTAAACAACATACTTGAACTCTTGTAATGTTCAGAGGGTTGTAGGGAGATTTGCCATAATTAACATGATGCAGAAGGGTTATTTGTATCTTGTTAAGTACTGGTGTTTCCCCATGTAAATATTACAGGGTGCATATATACTTTTTGGCATTTCTAGTTTTTAACTTGGTCTCTTTAGATTTAACACTAAACTGATTTGGTAGCTAGAAACAGTGGTCTGCACTCTTCAGCTATGCTCTGAAAGAAATTTTTGGTCACTTTGTCCCAGAGAGGGATTTTGCAGCATACCTGTAGGCCTGTGAAGGAGTGCTATTACATAAAACAGCTACTAGGAGACTCCCTAATCCACCTCCAATCCCCGCATTAAGGGAAACATCCGCTTTACTGCACATGCAGTATTGAATTAGAAATCCAACCTGCTGCCATGCCTTCTCAGCCTGATGTGTCATCCTTCTTTTCTAAATACTACTCAGGTTCTGTTCAGTCTCACCTGAACTAAATACTTTGGTATTTAAGAGCTTTTTATCAAAGCATTTCTTACAAGCTTTTGTATTCTGAGGAGCAAACTGAAATTTTTCAGTTGCTGGAATGGGTGATGCTGTATGGTGATGCAACAAAGTGCTTGTTAGCTTGTCTTTTAGCAATTACATGATAGCAACTAAACTTTTTGAAATGTTAAATCTTTAAATTTAAATGGTCAAATCCTTCAGGTGCAACAGTTATGTTACACCTAATAGAGGATAAAATGCTATAGAAAAACTGAAATAGATAAATTTTTTTGGTAACCTGTGAGATGCATCATTGATGATGATCTTTCCTATCGGGTCCATTCTCCTAGGGTTTTGTCGTGGTTTCAGCCCAGCTGGTAACAAAGCACCACACAGCCGCTCGCTCACTCCTTCCTGCCCCCCTCCAGTAGGATGAGGAGGAGAATCAGAAAGGAGAAAAGGAAAAAAAAAAAAAACAAACCCCAGAACCCTGTGGGTTGAGATAAGGACGGTTTACTGGGACAACACAAAAAGAGAAGTTACAATAACAACAACGGTACTAATAAAAGAATACACAAAACGAGTCATGCGCAGCGCAACTGCTCACCACATGGAACCTGACGCTCTGCCACTTCCCCCACCAAGAGCAGAGAGCTCCCCCGCCCCGCCCCAGCCCGCTCCCCATTTATATACTGAGCATGATGTCACATGGTATGGAATAGCTCCTTGGCTAGTTCAGGTCAGCTGTCCTGGCTGTGCCCCCTCCCAGTTCCCGTGAAAATTAACTCTACCCCAACTGAACCCAGGACAGGTTTACAGTGCAGTAATACTCAAGTTAATGCAGTTGAAATGCTATTATTGCCCTGTCTCACAGACTGCTAAAGCTCACTTTTAAAAGTGTGATAGCATCCAGATATTGTCCTGCTTTTCTACACAAATTGACTTTGCTAGAGAGATTTTAAAGTGTTTTTTCAGGGTCACACCTGCTGTCATGACCTAAAGGGTTACCCAGCCTGCAGGTATATAGAGATTGTGACTGTGGGTTGGTAGGATTCTGTAATGCAGAAGGACACGGAGGCTTTTTACTCTGAATTTCTCTACTTTATTACAGATTGCCACAAATACCACAAAAATCACCACTAGCAACTATACCTATGATTGATAAAGCAAATATATATATATATATGAATGAAAAAAAAATATATAAAGCTGTTACAAATTATTGGCAGCAATCAATAGTATGGCAGCAACCAAGTAGGTGTATACTATTACAGGTTACTACAGACTTACCACTAGTGAAGCAAACTTATCAATAATACAGCAGTAGGTGTCATGATAGATTGCTTATACACATATGTATACATTTACAATAATACCAGTATTAAGCTTACTGGACAGATATCAGAATGGGCCAAACCATCCCAGAAGGGAGGACAAACCAGTCCCAGAGGGGGACCCAACCATCCCAGAAGTGGGAGGACAAACCAAACCCTCCCTGGTGAGGGTCCAAGGTCTTTTAGAAAGTTTGTGTGGAGAGTTCAACGTATTTAGGAAAGGAAAAGTACATGCAGTGTGGGAAGTTCTCAGAGAGAGAAGCTTCATTTTGGATAAAAATTAAGTCATTTTTATATCATAGAGAAATAAGGCGGTATAGGACACCACCACTTCAGCAGCCAATAGATGCTATTAATTTCTGTTTTTCACCCAGAACAGCCAATAAATGTTGATGTTTTCTCTTCTCTCAGACCAATTTTATTTTCCAGACTGTTTTCCTGTTCTTGCAGATAGAACAGCTAATGGCAGTTACCAATTCTTACTTTCTCATGATGTTTTCCCCTTTTTCCAGACTATTTTTCACCTTTTCAGATGATAAGTTGCTGTTACAGTTCCTTGTTTTTGTGTTTATCAATAGTATCTCAGGATGACTCTGGTTTCTAGGTACCCATCTGTGTACTTCAAAGTGGCCAGCTGTACTTCTCAAGGATGCTTCTGGTTCCCAGGCCTAGTTCCCAGGCTGGCAGGCATTTTCTCTGTCAGTATTTCAGCAGATATTTTCTTCTGTTAGTAATTTTCCCCTTCTAACCAGGTCACCTTTATGGTTACCTGCATCACCTGCATGTCCAGTTAAGACATGCACTGAGCTTCTTGTAATATTTTAATGTTCTTGCCCAGCAGGAGATAGGGAGCTGTGATTGATATGCCAGGGAGGGAAATTATGGAAGCCGATTAATCTTGGAGCTGAAGCTTGACCTTTTATGTTCATCCCTTTGTGTGTATGTGGAGGGGGGAGGATGTTTGAATTTTGACTGTCTGAAGATGAAATCCAAGGAGCACTCCTGTTCTCATCGTCAAGGAGGATACTCATCTGTAAAGCTCAGCAGATAGATACCATGGTGAAATGTTCTTACGGGTTCTTCTCAAGGGTTCGTGACCTCTGCTCTTTGTAGCCAACTTCACTTGTTCTGCAGGAGGACCCCTTAGGGCTAGAGAAATATCCTGTAAGTGCCATTCAGCTTGGCCAATTGTAGATTATTTCAGGGGAGAGAGCAAGGAAGAACCGCCCCCCGTGATTGCTGTTGCTTAGCAAACTTCAGGGTATTTAACTAACCAAACACAGAGCTTTTACAATGCCAGATGGCACTGCTGCCAAAGTAGCAACAAATACAGCTTTAAGGAGTTGGAGAGACCAGAGCAGTCATAGTGGGGTGGATTTGAATTGCAGTCATGTACGTGAAAGTTAGGAAATGCTATGAAAGATGAAGCTGTAACAATCTTTAATGATGGGGTGCTGTATCTTTTTGTTTTGTTTTATAGGAGTTCTGCCCTGTTTATTTTGTACCCTTTAACTCTGCCTCTTTCCATAAAGAATCTCTGGCACTGCTTGTCCTCCTAATGGTCAAGTTTCTGGGGAGCTGTTTTGGTTTTAGTAGAACAAGATGTAGCACAATCGGAACAACTAGAATTAAAGAAGCTGGAATATCTGAGTAGACTTTCAAGGGCACTGTGGTTAATTTATACTTTATACTGCTTGTGGTTTTCTTATGTACACACAATGCATAGTCACTTCCTCTTTAAAAAAAAAAGTGCTTAGTGAAGAATTTTTTCCCTTTAATGGTCTTGAGAAGGTAACAACCCTATCAAGCTTTGGAACTTTTTGTGATATCTTCATGATATTGCACAAGGTCCAGTGCATTTGAAGTGCAACAGATGTTTCCCCTCAGCTGTGTGCCTGCTCTTGTTCTGGAACAAGGCGAGCCCTTGAAAGTAGGGTAAGCTAATTATAAACGTAGTTTTCTTATTGGATTTAAAAGTCCTTGTGGACGCATAATTAGGAACAGCTCCATGTATAGGTATGCCTTTATGTCCATATCTTTCCATTTATTTACAAGAGAGACAATACCTGCTGCAACAGTGAAAGTTCCCTACCCTACCCTTGGGAATAAATTTCAGTTTTAGTTGCTGGAAGATAACTTGGTTTCTGTGCTCTGACTCTTGTTTCTGAGGTCACTAACAGAGCATCAGTGGGGAGATGGCAGCATTCCTTTCTGTTTGGTGGAGGTCAGTCTGTAGCCTCACAGTGGAAGCTGTCATGTCCTCTTGATTTGTGTGTCTTTTTCCCGTCTCCCCTAATTCTGTGCTTTAAATCTCTTAGTGCTGCAGGAATACAGATAATCTAGCACCACCTAACTTGCACAGCAAATAAAATAAATGACTGGGGTACTGCACAAGGGCCTCCTGCAGAGGAGGGAGAGTTTATCAGTTCCTCCGAACATTCACACTGGGCTTCAGACCTTCTCAAGATGTGTAATGATTGGAGTCAGGGAGGCTCAGATATCAAAATTATCTGACTATCAAATATTTACAAGACAATATGTGAAAATAAGCAGAAGAGGTTGCTGGAGGGTATAACATAATATACGAATCTTGTAAAACAATGTAAAAAACCTCAACCCCTGTGTCTGTGGTGATGGTGGGATTAGCAAGTATTTTCTGTTCTGGTTTGATGTAAGCTTGAAATACACCTGCTGTTCTACAATTTATTGCTGATACTGAGCTTAAAAACCAGCCCAGAGACCAAAACGTAGAGTAATTTTTTTNAAAGAGATTCCCAGTCTTCTTTTTGTCATGTCATTTGTATGCCTGGCTGGGAAAACTGATCACTGATAGTGACCCTTTTGTAGCTCTAGAGTAAAATAAGGTCATGAATAAGGATACTGTCAGAGTGAAAAAAGCAAGGCTAATTAGCCACAAAAAAGCGTTATGCATGGTTGATACTAACTTCTCATGAAAAAAGTTGTGTGAGGGTGTATGTGTGTTTGTATAAGTAAATATTTGTGTGTATGTGTTTATATATTTATATACAAATTAATACATGAAAGTTAGTAGGGTATACCGTAACCTCAGAAAAGGGTAAAAATCTGAACTTAATTCCTCATCTCACAACCCCATCTTAAAACTGTAAGATACTCAGGTCCATAATGGGGTCATCTGACTTACACAAAAAATTGATGGATAGAGGGTTATGTGGCATCATATAACTTTATGTGAGTATATGGTTTGGTTTTTTCTACCCATAGACATGGGGGAAGAAAACAGATACTTTTTTTCTTGTTATGACCACTGGATTTAGCAAGACAGCCTTTCCTGCAGATTATTTCTTTGCAGAATAAAGGGTATGTTACCTTGTATTTAGATAAAGGTAGCTTGTACCAAGGGCTTATTTTTGATACATTACATCTTGAAAAGAAAACTTTAAAGTTGTTTTTCTCCTTACTTTAACAATTGTAACTAAATATTTTGTATGTGATACAGCTGTGTAGTTTTTAGGAAGTCTTTCTAGCCCTTGATTACTTGGGTTTTTTTTGGTGAACGTATTTGGTATAGCACAGATAAAAAACCCCTACCTAATCTATCATAATTAGATTTTAATTTCCTCATAGAAATACTTCAGGGTAACTAACTCTTTTTTTTCTCTCCTTTAATTAACAGAGGAGGAGCTCAGGAAGCTGAGAGAAGAAACAAACGCTGAAATATTAAGGCAAGAGCTAGAAAAAGAACGGCAGAGGAGATTAGAACTAGAACAAAAAGTCAATGAAGTCCTTAAAGCAAGGTAAGAGAAATATATAAAACAAGGTAAGAGAAATGTCTTCACTGTAAAGCTGAAAGCCACTTGAGAACTCTGACTGTCTCAGAGGAGTTCTGGTGAAAGCACCCATTTCCAGCCTAGGCTCTCTTAAGATAAATTAGTAGCTCGCAGAGAGAGAAGCAGTCTACGTTTTCCTGTAAAAGTGCATCTTGTACATCCATGTACACCCAAGTTACTTGACCGTACATACTGCCTTAGCTACAGAAGTGTCCTGACACTTTTCTGTTTGGGATATTCTTCCTATCACCTTCTCTGATGCCACGCCTCTGGGATCTCACCTACCTGGAGCTATCAGTGTGCACTGTGTGCTACCGAATGCCAGAGCCTTTGCCATGCCACTGCATATACTTTGCCTCTTCAAAAGCCGTGTCATCTCCAGACTGCCCAGTCCTTGTTACACCTGTTCTAGCAGCAGCAAGGACATCCCAGTACCACAGCACAACCCTAACTGTGTGGCAGTGACCTGAGTTTGAGCCTTCCTTGCCCCTGCAATAACAAATGGAAACATGCCTTCCCATACCCCTAAGTCCTTTCAGCCTTGAGGTCGCCCACCTTGATGGTGCGAAGCATCACGTTTGATGTTTTCTCTCCTTAGTCTGCCTAGCTGCACAGACTTTAGGTCTTAAGACCATAGCAGCTGCTTGGTGGCCTTGTTGGTCTAGACCAGTTGCATACGCAGCTGCTTGTGTTACCTTCCTCAGCAGTAGCTAAGATTACTTGGCTGAGCAGTAGGATCTGTGGTTCACTGTCAACTACTGTCATCAGGAGATAGTGCACGCTGAGTTGGTAATTACGTGTGATAAGCACTGCCAGTTACTTAGAGATGACAAGCAAGAACCATCAGGCAAAACTTTTTGCTTGGATATGAGGTTTCCCAATGCCATACAAACTCTTCCCAGCCCCCCACTTCCTTCTATACTCATCCTGAGTATACAAATGCCTTTCTGGTCAAGCCAGTAGTCCATGTCCCCTGGTACTCTGTAGCAATGGGAATAGGAGCTATTTATAGGAAATGTGTGAGCCTGGTTGCTTTCTGTGGTCTCTTTACCTCCTATTCCTATAGCATCCACAAACACTGTATTAGGGGTATCAAAAGGTACATCACTACCTTTACACTTCAGTATCTGTTTGCAGACCTGTTATCCATGAATTTGTTTAACTCCCTCTTGAGTGTGCTGGTGCTATCTACCACTGGAAGCTATGAAGGCAGTATGTTACAGAAGTCCACTCTTGACTCTAAAGAAGCAATTTATTTTCTTTCCTTTTTAACAGATTTCTTAGTGGTTTCAAGAAGTGCCCCAAAGTTACAGAATTGTGAGATTTGGTGAATAACTGTTCAGCATTCAGCTTATTTACCAATTCTTGATCAGTCCTTTCCTCTCTTACTCTTCTCTCCAGACTGAAGACTTCCAGCTTTTCCAGTGTGTCCTTAAGAGTACTCCATCCCTTTCATCACTTCAGTTGCCATTCTTTAACTGTTGCATCTTAAGATAAAGAGCCTGAGTTCATGCAGTATTCAAAGTGTGGGTTCGCCAAGGCCTTATATAGGATAAATTAGTCCTTCCCTCTTACCCTCAGTACCCAGTACAACGGGGTTTTTTGGCTGATGTTTCACACTGATGGTTTTCCAAAATCATTGGTTCCGTGCAAGGTTGGTCTAAGTGTAGTCTTGACCTGAGCTGCCAAGTTGCATGCTTAGGAGGGCTTCTGCAAGGTCTTTGTGGAGTCATCTTGTTCCCAAGCCAGCCCCGTGACCATGCACTGGGAAGGTGATCTGGACAGCTCTGATCTAGGTGGGTTTTTTGCTGACTTCTAAAAGTTGCTCTTACAGCTGGGAAGTAGGAGTGCATTTTTATTGCCTACGCTGGTTGGCCTGGCTGTATGCGCGTGTAACTTCCATTTTGTGTCTAGACTGATGTTGCCTGGTTGAGTGGGCTACTGGAAGTGGACAAACTTGAGTGGAAGAGGACAAACTTGGACCCATCCCCATGCTGAGAGTATCTGTTAGCTCCGTAACAGCAGTACAAGGCAATGAGTATTGTTTTCTGCTATTGGTAGAAAAAGCTGACACGTCAGGATACCTTCTGTCTCTGACATGCTGCTTTGAAGAAGTCATCTGAGATGCAAGTTCCACATGCTTGTCTTTGAGCACAGTACAGGTTATACCATTAACACTGGCGCAGGCCTTAAGTTTTTTCTCCCAAGAGCAGGTATGCTTGGGCTTTAGCTCACGTGGCAGAGAAGGAGAGTGATCCCATCATTGCTGGGAGTCCTGGAGAAGGATGAGGAGCTGCCTTCCTCTGCAGGAAGGTACCCGTCATCCTGCCCTATTTCAGAGTAATGAGGATGGCCCAGGGTCTGATACAGCCCACTGCAATGTATGAGTACATGTGTTTTATAGAAAAAAAGAGTTTGAAGGTCTTTGTTTATCAATATTAGTGTCAACAGCTGTGTCTTGTTGGATTGTGGACAACAGCAAATCTCTACCAGGCATGCCATTGCTAAATTAAGGTAGCATGACCTGAGTGCTTCAACACTGTATTCCCGTTTAGATATCCTAAGGATTACACTAGCCCTGTTAGCTTGGCTATTGCACTTGGGGATTACATTCAGCCAATTATCCCCTTTATCCGAGTCTTTTTCTAGCTAGTCTTGCGAATATTCCAACCTTTTTGGGACAAGCAGGTATATGTAAGATGACAGCAAAAATGACTTTGAAGACTTTCCCAGTTTCTACCCAGGAGAAGAAAAAGCAGGTTTCCTACGTTTTTCCCTTAACTTGTGCTCCATTGTGTGAAAATATTTTTCACTGCTTTTTAACTTTTTACACCTTGCTGTAGACATTTTAAAATACTTTTATTAGGACTACAGGAAAAGTGTTGGCTGACGCAATCAAATATGTAATTGGCCAATTTTACACCTGATGGAAACTTAATTTTATCAAGCAAAGTTACCACAGAAAGTCATCTCTGCTTATGTCAACAAAACGAAACTTGCCCTGCTTCTCAGCTAGCTAATTTTTCGTATAATCTTTAAATATATATGCATATAAACATTTTTTCATGTACTCTTTTTTTGCTTACAGAAGTGAAGTACTGTTGAAAAACATATGCTGTGGTGTAAGAAGGAAGAAATTCTTTTAATAGTTACAGTATTCAGAAGTATTTGTGAAGTACATCAATACATGTAGCTATATAAATACATGCTGCAAAGTGTTCAGCAAGGAGAAAACAATGAGTTAACAATCTAGATTATTATTATTTTTTTTTTTTTAGTGAAGAAAATGGGCTTCTTTCATTGAGTTGTGCACAGGGAGGAGGGAGGAGTGGAAGAATAGGATTTTTAGTGGTTTTGTTTGTCATGGTGTTCATTGTATGTCAGCATTCAGAAACATGGTGGCCCCAGATGAAGTTTTCTGTAGATGCACTTCAGGACATCCCAGCACTTGGTACGACAGCTGAAGCTTATGACATTTTGCTAATGGAACAATACATAAATAATTTGGAATAGTCAGTGTGAGCTGTGCTTATTTAGTGTAAACTGTGGGCTGTTGCTGCCTTATTTTACAAATTGTGAGCTAACTCTATGACATAGGAAAAAAAAAACCAACCCAAAACCAAGTAGTTTTGTAACAACACCTACCAACAAGATGTGGCTTATGCAAACCTTTTTATTAGTATCATTGTGAACTTTTTTTAAGAGGAGCAAATAGGCAATGCTTCTGCATAAGCCCCTGTTCCTTCTGTGCTGCCTATCTTAGTTATCTTAATTAGCTCTTTCTGGCCTTTTGTTAAATGACATAGTCTTTGACACATGCGATGTTTTGAGCATGGCTGACTTTGTCCGTTGAGAAGATGCCTCAGCTTGAGATTGTTCTGCAGGCTGGAAACGTTCCCTGCTGGAAGGATCCCCATCAGGCTGGGACTCTGCACAGGTAGCAAGAACCTGAATCCCGGGTCAAAAGTTTCTCACCTAGCTGCTGTGCTGCACTGGTCTTGCTGATGTACCCAGTTGGCTGAAATTCATGCATGTGTTTATTTTTAACTTAGTAGATTTGGTGACAGGCTGCTTGTAAAGTAGCTCCTGTCAAGAGTTACTTTGAAATTTTTTTTGGCCCGTCAACATTTAGATCTTGTATGACTTTGGGTTGATGACATTTATTTGAAGGAGAAGCAAAACATTAAAATGGTTTAAGTCACAGCTCCTCAGGTGAAGAAGCCAAGCATACCTGAAAGACACATCTTTAAACTAGGCTGTGAAAATACCTCCCTTATGCTTATTTTTGCATTTCTGAGGGTGGAGGGTGCTTTTGATGGAAATGCACACACGTTCATGTTGCTTTGAACAGTAAGAAGGCTGTAACAGCCTTGACTGGCTTCCACAACAGCTGTTGAAAGTATTATGATGAGTTGCTTGTGAACGTGGAGTTAGCCTGTAGGAAAATTGCTTTTAATATGGCTAAGAACATCCTGACATTGACTGGACTTGTGTGCAGCAAGTCTGGTCTTCATGCAGTTGTTGGGGGAAGTCAGTTGATCCATATACGCCTCAACTCGCAACTGTATTCAAGGCCTAAAATGCACAAACCAAAAATGCTTATTTAAGTTAAATGGCCTTCAGTATCCAGGCTCCCTTAACTTTTGTGTCATAAATGCAGCTACAAAAATAATGCTTTGGTGCTATTCTGTGGAGTGGACCAGTGTGTGATGGTCATTTTTGAACGGTACATGTGTACTGGTCATGAACAGCTCTAACATTCATGCTTTCCTGACTTCAGTAGCTTTAAAGAAAACAGAACAAAACAAAACAAAAAAAAAACCCCAACAGAAAAAAAAAGGCACATTTGTGTTTGTCTTCGCCATTGGCTGAGGTTGCTGTTACCTGTTTTAATCAGGCTGTGCTTTTAAATGGGTACAATCTCTAGTTGCATAAACATGACCTAGCCTCAGATTTGGGATCTGTTGGTATTACCAATCACATACTTTCTCTGGGTGGAAACCATGGTCCCAGAGGAATTCGTGCAGCTTATTTTCTTTGGCGCAGGCTGCAGTTAGGAAGCCCACATAGAAAGACAGCCTTTTACGTTGTTCTGAGGGACTGCTTATGTTTTCCAGCCTTTTAACTGATCTCTGGCATGAAGACTGGTTCAGAAACTGTAGGAAAGATAATTCCTCCCCTCTGTCAGTGGTCTTGATGTACTGTCTGGTTCAACATGACCTGGTTTTGGGATTGAGCTTCCCAGTGGGCGTGCAAGCCTAAACAACAAATTCTGAGCTTCCTGGCCCAAATCTGTATGAAGTGGCTAATTATAACCTGGTTCACAGGTGCAGTAATGAGCTGTCATTAACCTGATGATTCATAAAGGTCAGGTTCTTCACAGGGAAGGATTAACAAGCAGATGGCAAGTAAGACATTGCCAAAAAAAACAAAACAAAAAAGCACCAAGAAGGGCCAAAGCCAAACCACCATGTACTCCTGCTGGAGCCCAGTGCAGTGAAGCTGCTATCCAGAACTCCTTCTTGATGAGATTTTTTTGGATTTTTTTTTCAAGAAACATGGGGAGTAATGACGCTATGCTGCTTCTGAAAATATATCCCAGCATGTCAAAGGAAAACCCAGCCTGAAGGCTCTGATGGCTGGCAGTGGTGGGATCCCATCTCAGCTCTGTCACTGGAGTCATTCAGGTCTTTGCACGACTGGAGCGGGTTGAGTAACTGGCTCCTGCCTGTGTGAATCTGCTTGTGGATGACTACCTCCTTTCTACTTAAATGTGTCTTCAGCTTCAATGAAACACGGTGACAGTGACATAGAGGATGAAAATGCCCACCTATATGTTGTAACCATCTGAAGTACTGATAGAGGAAAACAAGACACTGCTGTATAATACTTTGTGCAAATTTAATCACATTAACGGCTCTGTCTTTAGAGAGTCAGAGCTGGAAATGGAGGACATGCAAGGATGTGGGGGAAAGAGCAAGGAGAAGAGGATGGTTTAGGTGGGGAAGCCATGGTTTGTGTAGAAACTTGGGAAGAATTGCACAGAAACCAAAGTTAAAGTTTAGCTAGAAAAAATAAACTGGTGGAATTTCAGGTGGCTTTTGAAAAGAAGAGCTGCTGCAAATACAGAAGCCATGTGGAAAAGTCCTGAAGAGGCGTGAAAACAAGTGGCTTTGAAAGCAGAAACCATTGAATTCACCTTCTCCATACTGATAGATGTCCTGTTATAATTTATAAAACAGTAAATTATTTCTAAATGTTCCTTTTAGAAATGAACAAGGATGTGGAAACCTCATTAAATGTGCTTAGGAACAAAAGGAGGTAATTAGTTCTGTAGTTTCTCCATCATGCTCGTTGATGTATGCTAATGTTGAGACAGCACACATTAGTAATGGCTTTTTCCATGTGCAGACAGTACACCAAGATCTTTCCCTAATGTACTTTGTAGAGGAACAGCAGGAGAGAGAACTATATATCTGTCTATATTGCTGCAATGTGCCCAGTACAGTGGGATCCCTCTTCTCGCTCTCCGTTTGCTGAGTGGCATCCCAGTTGGTTCCCTTCCTGAGGAGCAAATGATGAAGGGAACATTTGAAAGCACCTATATTGTCTGGTAAATGAGTGATAATGAAATTGCGTGACCAACATGTTTTTGTTTCAAGCAGTAACCTTTCCAATCATACAACTTCCTGTTAAGTAAAATTTGCTGCGGCTGGTGTTATGTTGTCAAAGGTGCTGTTTCATTAGAAAAATCTTTCTGTAGGATATCTACATGGTTGGCTGAAGACTTTTGGACTGGAGCCTGAACTATTCTCAAGACGGGTTGGCAGTTGGAGGCTATGGATAGTGCAAATGTAATTTGAAGCCTTGCACATGTGCAGAATAGCAAAAGCATTTGTGTTTTCCAAAATCTGTTAACTTAATGGATGAGAATATTATTCTTGACTAATTTTGAAAGATGAGAGTAATGATGCCTGCTACTTGCCATATATTTTTAGAAAATTTTTGTCTCAGTTTTTCAGACTGTTATTTCATTTTTGCAATTTTTTAAAAAGATATTTTTAGAATTGGTTGATATCTGTGCATTTCAAGAGCTTACAACATAACATTTTAAGTAATTCTTGACACGTGTTCCTCTCATTGTGAAGATGAGTGGTGTTTGACTAGTAACGATGGCAGAATTCAAGGTTCATGCATTAAACTGTGGTTTTGTTCTAGTACTGTGGTTATCAACTTGCAATATGGAATCACTTTTCATTTATTCCTGTGGGAAAAGTCAGGGCTCTGAAGAGTTTTCCTAGCAGGCATTGAAATGAATATACAACACAAAGGCATAAGTAATGCAACAAATTTGATACTAAATTATGTAGTAGTTGTAAGTTGAAATGGAGCTGTCAGTGACAGGAAATGGCTAAACCACACCTCTCCTTCCAGTGGATGCTATTTCCCTGGATCCTAAGTGCAATGTGCAATGAATATTTTGACTCTTGCGAAAGGGCATGACTTTGGTTTTTGTCTTGTATTCTCTCAGATGGAAACCGCGGAGGTTCTGGTGCTCCCTTTACCTAAGAGGGAAAAAATTCTTCATCTGTAGCATTTCACATTGTTTCCGTTTTCTTTGTAGGACAGAAGAGGTGCCAGCAGCTCAGCAACAGGCAAAGCCACAGACACAAGCCAACGGAACAGGTAATCTTGGTCAGATCTCTACTAGCAATTTGATTCAGTTCGGACTTTTTTCCACCCCTTTCTTTTGATCCTTAGAAGATCAAACCTTGCTGAAAAACTTGCTGGGTCCTGAAGCAGGCCTCTGAAGAAGCCAAATATGAAAGACCATTTGAGCAGCTTCTTATCTCTTCTGTGTTTACTTTTTGTAGTTGACTTTGCACACCTGAGCAAGGAGTTTATTGTGCATTTTACAGCATCTAGGAATATAATAAAACCTGTAGCCTAACGTCATCATTCTTGCATGCCTTGCTGATCCTTGACTTAACAGAAAACACGTGTAATACATAGAAAAGATGTTCTATTTTGTTCTCAACTCTAAAAGCTCTTTTATGCCATTAACTGATTACTTCTTCCTTTTTCTAAAAGAAAGGGCATTCAGGAGGAAGAGTTACTAATTTTTTGGACACCTAAAGTGTCGTCTACATTTATTATTAATTCAGTAATACAGTGATTTCTGAAAGAACTAAGGAAAGAGGCAGATTCTCAATCTCTCAGTACACTTAAGCTTTCCACCCCACACCTCTTGATTGAGACTTAGGCTTTCAAATCTGCAGATTAAATTTGAAGTTGCTCCTCCTGTACTCCCATAATGTCAATACTTTTTGTTGTGTGAACTACAACCTGGCATTTTTTTAATGTCTTGTACACTCAAAATTTCTTTCTCAGTACTCTGAAGTATTAGCATGTGGGAAGCTGTTGTGGTTTAACCACAGCCAGCAACTGAGCACCACACAGCCACTCACTCACTTCTCACCCACCACTCAGTGGGATGGGGGAGAAAATCAGGAAAAGAAGTAAAACTCGTGGTTGAGGTAAGGACGGTTTAGTAGAACAGAAAAGAAGAAACTAATAATGATAACACTAATAAAATGTCAATAGTAATAATAAAAGGATTAGAATATACAAGTGATGCACAATGCAGTTGCTAACCACCCGCCAATTGATGCCCAGTTAGTCCCCGAGCAGCGATCCCCCCACCCCCACTCCCCCAGTTTATATACTAGATGTGACATCACATGGTATGGAATAGCCCTTTGGCCACTTTGGGTCAGCTGCCCTGGCTGTGTTCCCTCCCAACTACTTGTGCCCCTCCAGCCTTCTTGCTGGCTGGGCATGAGAAGCTGAAAAATCCTTGACTTTAGACTAAATATTACTTAGCAACAACTGAAAACATCAGTGTGTTATCAACATTCTTCTCATACCTCACTCAAAAACATAGCACTGTACCAGCTACTAGGAAGACAATTAACTCTATCCCAGCTGAAACCAGGTCAGAAGCTAATAAAAAAATATTTTTTTATTTTCAAATTGTAGTGTTGTCTCAGCTGTAATCTGTCTCTAAATTCCTGGTTTTTTTAGATATCACTGTCATTCATTAATAAATAGTTTGATTATATTTTCTGAGCACTGGTTGCTTTGTCTCACATGCTTAAAAGCATTATTTTGGCTGTTGTAGTTGCCTGATTAATCTTTCATGCCTCTGTTAAATCATATCTTAATTTTATAGAGTTCTGTACTAGGTTTGATTCTGGAATAGTTGTGACCAGTGTCCTCTTTGTGACATTGCTGTGTTGACCTACCTTTCCAAAGAATAGTCTGTCTTTTCCCTCTAGACAGTGATTTTCTGAGTTACAGGTAAAGCAAAAGGTGATTGTTTTGTTCTCAGTTGTGCTTTTAAGCTTTTACCCTTATATTTTTAAAAGCTTATAAGGCTTTTACCCTTACATTTTTTCCATATACCCATATATTTGTTATATTTGTCCACTGAAAGTGACATACAGAAAGTGTGCATCACTTCATTACTTTGCTGTATAAGACTTTCCAGGCAGTATTATGCCTGTATGTTGCGTATATAGAAAGTGGCATATACAGCATAATTTCTGTAGCCTGGCTTTAGAAAAAAGAAAGTGCGCGTTTTAGAGAGAAACATATATATATATACACACACACACACAATCTTTACAGCCTATAAATGTTTGGAATATGGTAGGAAAAACGCTTCTTGCAGAATCTTGCTTAAGTTTCCACGTTCCTTTCCTGTCAATTTTGTATGGCTGCAAGGTGGTTGTCCTGCTTTCAGGAGTGTTTTGCTTTACATTTGCTTTTCTCGCCGTGACCTTTCAGCACAATAGGAGCGCTGAGATTTATGTCAGTCTTTTGTTTACAGGAACGTCTTAACCAGCAAATGTTTTTACGGTGTTTGCTAAAATTCTCGTTTGTTAGGATGTTTAAGTAATCTCTTTACTTCTGATAATAAGATGCCTCCATGTGCCATACTTAGAAAAAAGCGGGAGTCACCTTTACTCTTATTTTACCAGCTTAGTGCAGTCAGGGTTTCTGTGCAATGGCAGAAGTAAATTGCATAGTGAGTTTCTGTGAAGAGTCTTGGTGAAGGACAGGAAAGTTGTACAAAGTCGGCTTTCCAATGAAGCATGGCATGCAGGAGCGAGGGCAGGCTCTGTATGAAGATGTCTTCTGGTATTATCGTGATACTTGGTGCTTCTTTTTTACAGATAAGCGTAGTCACACAATCTGTTCAAGACTCCAGAAGTGGTTTTGTGACAAATTTGGGGAGTATGTTGAGGACTTCCGATTTCAGCCAGAAGAGAATACAGTGGAAACAGAAGAGCCACTTAGTGCTAGAAGGTAAATCTGTAATGTGATTGTGAGAAATTGTTGGCTTCTTTGCAAGTTCCTTTTTTTTAATCTTTTCTTTTTTTTTTTTTTACAACCTTTTACTTGGTTTAAACAAGTGTTTGCATAACAAGTAATAAAACTGAAAGTACACAACCATCTCAAAAGGTTTGTGAATGCTTTGGCCAAAACATGAAATTTGAAGTTTATCTGCTGTCTGAGGTAGAATAAGAGTTATATTATTTACCACATTCTGTCATATGCCTCTCAAAAACTGTGGACAAAGCCTTAGTTAGGCTGGAGAGCTTTTACATTTCAGTTTTTGGTCTGATACAAGACAGGCTGTATTAGTTACTAGAAACACATTTCATAACAGGCAAGAATGAAGCTTTAAGCACAAACATCTAATTTATAACTGTGAGCAGTATTTCAGGGACCAAAGGTACACAACTGTGCAGTACTTGCCTATTTAACAAGTTGGTTTTATCCTTTATTTTTCAGGTTGACTGAAAATATGAGAAGATTAAGTAAGTACTTAGCAGTATTTTATTTTCTAGAAGTAAAAATAGTTCTTAGTAACCCTATTGGGAGGATTGCTGCATTTTAAAATATAGTGTTTTGAAATACTGCTAGTTCATAAGCAGAAATGATTCTGAAATCCTGAATTAGTGTTTGGAGTGCAAAGTAACTTAGAGGAGCAGTGGTAATCTTGCCTTTAATCTTGAATTACATAGGGTATCTCTGAACTAAAAATGTAATGTTAATTAAAATGTATAAACATGTAATGAATGAGAACAGGATATTTGTCCAGTGGCAAAAATAACAGTGTTCATATGCTTATACCTGGAGCTGCTGGTAGTTCGCTTGCTGGTCTATTACCTTATGCATTCAAAGAAGGAAGGGTTGAATGATGCATACCCTGCGTGTGTCTTGCATTTCTTGGATAGCTTCTTTTGGAAGGTGGAGGAGGCAAGATGCCAGGTTAAACAAAGTAGTTAAGCTCTCCAAAAGTTCTGTACAGCAAAGAATTGCTAGCCTGAAAAAAAAATATGGCTGATCTGTGCTCCAAATTGTTAAATTATTGTAGGGGGGAAGGTGAAGTTGAAATAAGGGTCTGTAATCTCCATGTAAGGTCAGTTTTGTTGTCCTTATTCCAATACTGGTACTCATTCTAGTTTCATTTGGGAGCATACCTGTGACCTGTTCTCTGTGGTGGACGTGCATTGCCTTCAGAATAGCTTTTAAAAAAAGCAGCATTAAGCTCAAGCTTTGAGTAGTTCTTAACATCCACTCAGTGAGCCACAAAATCTAGATCCCTCTTGTCCAGGGGTGCCTGACGACCACCCAGAGCTCTCAAGACCCTTGGATGCTCTCAAGACCCCTGTTGTCACCAGTGGTTTGCCTGCAGGTTTCGTGTAGGATGGTGGAGCAGTGCTCGAGTCCGTAACCACCTCCAGTGTCTCAAGTGTGCCCCTCCACTTATTTCATCCACTGCTTTGGTTATCCTGCTGATGCTCAAGGAAATCGAGTCCTAGTTGTTTAATTACGGCTGAATTTCAAGCCAAACAAACTTGGACAGCAAGTTGCAGGTTCTCTTGAGGAAAGCCTTTGAAAGTTGTGAGCTGTACTGCAAACGAAGGTGCGTAACACTGAGGCCTCCTGTGCAAGAGGAGTTGTGCAAGAGGACTCTTAGCAGGGAAGGCAAAACCCATGTGTTCCAACAGAGAAAACAAAGGTCTTCTTGCAGCAGCCCTCCCCTGTTTTCTTGTGTCCCCTAGATAGTTTGCCCGCGTGGTAAAAGAGCTTAGAGGAATAGGAAGTGTGAAGGACAACTCCTTTTTTAGGGAGCTGAGGAAGAGCTCCTCTTGCTGTCACTGGCTGGCTGTGGGCATCTGTGCATGGGAGTGATGCCTCTCCCGGCACAGGTTTGTCTCCTGTGCAGTGACTGCGAGAGCAAAGGTCTACAAATGTGGGAGACACACTTCTTCAGGCAGCAAGGTCCTGTGTCTCTTGGCTTAGGAGGAGTAAGCAGGAAAGGGCTACCAATGGATAGACTCCTGCAGAAACGTAGCCAGGAGAGATCTATCCTGGTTTTAAGCTAGCTTGGTCAAGCAGCAGCAAGTTGTTCCTCGGTGGCTTGGAGTCCATTCAGGCTAATTTACCTTGTTTTACAGTGGGATGAACTGACTTGTGCAGAGGTCTTTGGGGTAGTATGAACAGGACTCAGACCAGACTGCTATCAGCATCCAGGGTACCCTTGTAGAGGGTATTGATTCTTTTTGTCTGTACTTCAGAGTTTAGACATAACCTTTGTCTTGAATAACACTTTAGGTTTTGGAAATGTGTTACTTAACTAGTTCAGTTACATTGATGGATTTCATTTTTCTTAATTTGGATAAGCCTCTTTACATGTCTTGAGTATTCTTATTAATTTTCTAATTTGGGTGTTTGTCATTTACAAGTGATTTAACTACTGCCAGCTAATTCTAACAGTTGTGTTTTTTCTCCGCTTCTGTTTAGAGAGAGGTGCCAAACCTGTTACTAATTTTGTGAAGAATCTTTCTGCCTTATCAGACTGGTATTCTATCTACACTTCTGCTATTGCCTTTATTGTAAGTTATCCTATTGCTCCAGGAGTAATAAGAACTTTTAAATGTATTATTAAATGAAATTCATTGAAACTGCCATATTAAGATGGGGTTATGCTGTAATTTAAGTCAAATCAAATAGTGTAATTTCATTTAACACAAAATACCAGTAGTTGTCACTTCAATTATATTTCAAAGCCACTTAAATTGTGTATTCTGAGTTTATTGTAGCATAGTTTTGAAACTGTTAAAATAACTTAGAAGATCTGGGCCTTCTTCTGTCATTTCTTGTTTCCTGTCTCCCAATCCTTATTTTGATGGTTACTTCAGCATCTGCAAAATCTCTTGTCTAGGGCTGAAATGCTGGTAGTGGCTGTGTTTGATAAGAAGCTATCATTCACCATCAGTGCTCTTTGCCATTCGTTAGGATCATACTTACTGATGAGAAACAAAATGCCTTGATTTGAGTATCATTTAATGTGCAATCATTGGGTCTGGGAGCTAAATTCAAGTATTCCCATGCTATGTAAGGAGGTTTGAATGACACAAAGTGACATAACTATTTAGTGGAGGTTATATTTGTTTTCTTTCTAATGCTAATTAAGTGATCTAAATTCGTTTGTTCACAGTATATGTGAAATATTTTGATATTCAGTGAAATTATTACCAGTAGTTTTTGAATGAACCTGTTTGGTGAAAGTGTCACACACCTTTTCATCAAATGATCTCTCCCTGTAAGTTACAGAACCTTACTTAATGCTGCTTTGATGGCACAGCTCAAGGAATATTGAGGAGACTTCCCCCTCCCAGTGCCCTGTGTCTGTCCCTTTTCCTTATCTACTGGTTTTTCTCTCACCTGTCCTGACAAACCCATTCTTCAGATAAAAGCTGAAAGAAGGAACTTCAGTTGTTTTTCAGAAGGCTCTGGGATCTCGGAGCCAGAGCGATCCTTCATTTTGGGGTTATCAGTAAAAATTAGCCTAATGTCTCTTGACAGGGAGGCTGTAGTCTCTGTAGTTTCAGAAGTTGGGAAGGGGACAGAATACCTTTTGAAGCACTTTGTGTCTGTACTGTTAAGTAAAATAAGACCTGTTTTCCTACAGTCTTTTAAGCTTGGTAAAAATTGGGGATTTAGCTGACCTGAAATAATACAGCAAGAGTTTATCCCATGGCCCTGTAAGGGGCTAACTGTTAGAAGTCATCTACTATACCACTGCTTCAAATGATCTAGGTGAGGTCAGACCATATCATGGTCATGTAGCAGATTCACAAACTTTAAGGTTTACTTTTTTTTTTCCTATACCTTCATGAAATTGCAGTGTTGGAAATATTCATTCTTTCAAGCAGCTGAGAACTATTCAAGTGGTCATCTCTGGAGATTTAGTTCAATCTTTTAGTTTTGACTTTACATTCATGAATGCAGTGCTATTGTCTGTCATGGGGTGGCTAAAATTTACTAACTTTTGTGATCTGAGTTGTGTGATTCTGAAACCAACAGTACAGTGGGAAACAGTATTTCATACAACTCACTGTACCCCAATTTGTAATCCGCATCTCTCTCTTTCTTTTTTTCTTTTTTCTTCTTAATCTGCAGATTTACATGAATGCTGTATGGCATGGCTGGGCCATTCCTATGTTCTTATTTTTAGCAATTTTGAGGTTGTCCCTAAATTACCTCATAGCCAGGTATTTACTTAAATACTAGATTACTCTGTTGTAACACTTTGCTTGAAAGATGTTTTATTATTCTTGCACTGAGTTGTAAACTGTTACCTTTTCTAACGTTGCAAGTTAAATTTAACAAAGTGAAATTCAAACTCTAATATCCTTAATTTCATTGCTTAGTTTCTATAATTCTTGACTATTCTAAGGAACTGTCTTCATTTCCTGTGACTGGGTCATTGTAAATGATGCTGCATGTTCTCAGACAAACCCCTCAACACTTTAAAATTCTAAAATAAAAATATTCTGCAGTATTCAGAGTAGGTGGAGAACATCACCTTAAATATTGAACCCTGCTGCTTTTCCTTGGAGAGGATTTTCACCTAGGCCTAAAATGGCAGTTTTTTTCCATTTGTATATTTGGTCTCTATCAAAAATTAAGACTTTCCTTTTTTAGAAAAAAGTACGTTTTCTGTACTGGGATGATCTTTTAAAATTGCTATTTTAGGCTGATGGTGTTTTCCCCCTTAAAAAGCTAAAAATGGCGGGAGGATCTTAATGTGCATATTTTTAAAATAACTTTCTGATTTCTTAATTAATACTTACTGTCTGACACTCTGAAAATTACCAGTAGCAAATAGGCTTCAGAATGAGTTGATACAATTTTGTTCACATAAAAAACCAAGAAAAAATATTCCTGATTATTTACTCTGTGCACACAGTTCACTTTTCTTGTAAAACCCGCAAGCAGTGATTCTGTGTGGTATCCACCTAGCTAATATATTTTTTTTTAATGTATATACCTTTAAAGCTGTCTGTCATTGGCCACTTGTGCTTATGTTATTTTGTTTGTTCTTTGTTGATTTGTTGGTTTGTTTTTTTTTATATATATATATATATTTTTAAGCCATAAGTGTGTGTTGCAGAAAACTACTTTTTAACCTCTTACAAATAATCCATGTTGGCAGGTGGAGAAGAAGTACTTGCTCTCTTTAACTATTTCCATAACTTCTAGGGGTTGGAGAATACAGTGGAGCATTGTGCCTGAAGTTTCTGAACCCGTGGTAGGTCTTTGATGGATTTGGCCTGTGTATGTATGTTAAAAGTTGCACCTTCAAAATTCTCCTCTGTCTTTATGTGGGT
>VYZV01018562.1:119438-136973 GCA_013401275.1 Pandion haliaetus | reverse complement strand
CAGGAAGATTAGTTAGCCAAGTTATTTTTAAGAGTGCAGCTTAAATGTTGCTGTTCAAATTTTGGCATCCTGTTTATTTTTCTGCAGCTTCAAACAGCAGCATCCAGAAGTTATGTGGGCTCAAGTGCCCCAACTGGAATAAGCAAAGATGAAGACACAAGTCGTTTTCATACCACCAAGAGGGGGAATTTCCATGAAGTTTTTAACCTATCGGAAAATGAGCGTCCTTTGGCAGGTATTATGCAACAGGGAGGCTACACTAGTGTTTTCTAAAAAGCCAGGTATAGGTTAAAGTTGAATTCCCTTTCTGTGCAATTTACAGGTATAAGCTTTTGATTAAAAAGACTTGCTTTAAACTAGGATGAATGGGGATGGTCTCTTTCATTCCACATCCTTGCAGTCCTTTGAAAGGATGGACAGCCTGGCATGCCTTTTATGGTAATGCAAATGGAATAGGCAAGCTAAAGGGAATAATTGTGTCAGTGGTTTTTGTTTTGCTTTTTTTTAAAACCAGTGTTAAAACAGATGTTACGGTATCTAAAAACACCTTATTTACGCTTTTCTTTTTAAACATGTCTAGTTTCAGGTACCTAAAGTTTAATTTTCAGTGTTTTCTGCTGTTTTATAAGGAAACTGTTGGGGGTATTGCGTGTGTCTCTTTTTCTTAAAGTAAGATTTCTTGTTATGACTTTTCCAGTGTGTGAAAATGGCTGGCGCTGTTGCTTGATTAACAGAGATAGGAAGATGCCTACAGACTACATCAGGAATGGAGTTCTTTATGTCACAGAAAAGTGAGTCATTGCACTCCAAGCATTTCTTAGGAGGGAAACGCAACAGACATTAAAAAATTTGAATCTAAAAGTAATCCTTCAGCAATGTTTTGAAACAAAAATGCCTTTTCATGGTGGTTTAAAACCTCAAGAAGGCACCGTAGGAGTGAATCTGGGGTGTGGTAAGGCTTAACAAATGTGCTTTTGCCTTCGAAAGGCTTGCATAGGAATGGAGAGTAGCTCTACATAGTTGTTAGTCACTGCAGTTCTTGATGTGGATTACATACTACCTATCTACAAAAGAGAAACCTAAAAGCTAAATGTATTTGGAGAGTTGTGATCAATGGTTATTTGGCAAATACTCTTAGTTTCTTTTTTTAAAAGAAACTGAATGTATAGCTTCCTTGAAACAACGTACAATAAAAAGAACACAGAAATTCAAGCCTTGGTTTCAAAACTAGTACTTGATTTTGGTGTGTTTTGTTTTTGGGTTTTTTTGGGTTTTTTTTTTTTTTAATCCTTACTTACCCCCCAGCCTCCCAGGGCTGACTAGCTATCGTCACTACTGTTTGGGTCTTGCACTGAAATTCCTTTGGGGTGTAATGAATGGAAGTAAAGCTCATCTGTATGCAATGTCACCTAGTGATGGAGAGCACTCTCCAGCATTTAGAAATCTGAGCTTTTGTCTGCATCACAATAAGATGAAACCGACACAGTGTTTTCCATTAATCTTCTTTTAGGATGGTAAAAGATTTATAAGCCTTTTGAGATTCGGTATTTTTGGTATACATGCTTCCTGTATCTTTAAAATGCTTGTCAGGTTTAACCATTCAGTGCAGTAATATAAATACAAGATTTGTGTGTGTGTGTGTGTGTTTGTGTGCATACTGTATGTTCTGGGCTTTCAGACACATTAGCCAGTTGCTAGAATTTACAAATGTTTGCTCTAAATTAGAAGCCATAACTGAATTGCATGCCTTATACTTTTTTTTGAAGCTGATTTCAACCTGTAAGATTTCAAACTTCAGAAGTGATAGGCTGTTGAGAGCTTTCTTTTAGAATACTGTATCAAAATGAGCATTTTCTTTCCTTGTCTTCAGCTACTTGTGCTTTGAAAGCTCCAAATCTGGCTCATCCAAAAGAAATAAAGTTATAAAGCTCACGGATATAACAGATATTCAGAAGGTATGTCTGATTTGTGTCGCAAATAGGGGTGAAAACTGTTTTTTTTGTTCAGCTAGTCACGTTTTGCTTTTCTGCTTACGTTATTTTGAAAAAACATACCACTGATAATTTTTTATAAGTAAAATGTAATTCTTTGATAAAGAATACTTCCCAGAACTGCTTGTTTAGCCATTTGGACTCAGCACAAGCAAACTCACTATGACCATAAAAACAAAGTAGTTTACTAAACCCTTACACTTCTGAAGTATTTTAAAATTAAATTTGTGTTGTGTTTGAACTCCTGCATTGGCTAGCGCTGTGTAGGCTTTAAGAAGATTTATTGTTAGCAGGAATTGTGTAATACTAACTTCAGTTTGGGTGTTGATGTCAGTAGATGCACCATCTTAAAAGTATATGCCTCAGAGAGATGAGGCATTATTGTCAGTGGAGAAAGGTAAATCATTAGAATTGTCAGACTGGATCAGGCTGGAATTTCATCTAGTTGGAATCCCATCACTAACAGAGGCAAGAAGTGGATGGTTGGAAGCATGGCAAGTACAATGTGATCCTTTCTCTGGTTGAGTTTTATCAGCCTGCAGTCACCAACAGCTTTATTGGTGCTTTGCTTCATTATTAATGTCACTTTTTGTTACCCTCTCTGAACTTGTCCTACTCTTAAATGCAGACACCCCTGCTTTTCTACTACATCCTGTGGCTGCGAGTGCCACAGATTAAATCATGCTGTGCAAAGAAACACCTCAGTCTGGTGCCTACTGCTTAAGTACCTCCAGATTTTCAAATGAGTTCCTTCTATTTATATCACATGTCTATTAAGCAGATACTTATGGATAACTTGAACATTCCTGTTGGAGTTAATAGTTTATGTTGATGGATTTTAAACATCATACTTAAATATATGCTGGCTCGTTGTTTAGTAGGCCTACTGCCATAAAGGTCCTTTTGCATCTTTGTAGTTTTTTAAAAAAGATGAGACTGGGATTATGCAGCCAAGCATAAAAATGTACTGTGCCTGGGTTTATTTGGCAGTGGGAAACACAGGACAGACTCACGGTCTCTTCCCCCTTCAGCCATATTCCCCAGTTCAGCCAATTGTATTCCTTCTTAGCATTACAGGCTTTCTTTAAAAAAACAAAAACCAACCTATACATACCCCATTTGTCTATTTGATTTTGAAAAAGAAGCTTTTTCTGGTCTGCTTGCGGCTCCTTTAAACAGTGGATGAATGTTACTTCTAGGGAAACCTCTAGGTGATACTCAAAAGCACACTCTCATGTACGTATATATGCATAGGGCCGGGCTGTACTACCTGCCCACAATATCCAGCTGCCAGTGTGGTCCCTGGCATCATGGCTGGGCCAGCTCCCATGTGCCGTAGCGGTACCGGGGTGCTCAGTTTAGGGCCAGGGCCGGTTCTGGCAGGCAGGCTGGGTGCCACTGCAGTGCATGGGAGGAAGAGGAGAGACAAGTTCTCGCCGTCTGGGCGATGCTGTACCCATTGACTCTGGGGTCAAAGAACATCATCTGGCCTCCTCTTGTTTTTAATAGAGAGGTCTGTTAGTTGTGTCTGGGAGGATACACCAGTGATGAGTTGTGTAACCTTCTTGGTACCTTTTGCAATTATTCAGTATGTAAGATGCCTTTGGTCTGTTGTTTTTCTTTTTTTCTTCTTAGTATAAAGTGCTCTCTGTTCTCCCGGGATCAGGGATGGGTATTGCTGTATCAACACCATCTACACAAAAAGTAAGTAGGTGGCTTTATCTGTATTGCTGTGCATGACTTCATGCCCTTTTTGTCTTCCTTCTCTGGCTAGCACTAACATAGAGGTTTGGGGCTTTTTTTCCTTATGCCAGTGGTGTGGTTTTGGTTTTTTGTTTGGTTTGGTTTTGGCTTTTTTAATTCAATTGTCTATTATTCAGTATATTTGGCTTCAGAATTTTAATTTAATCATTTAGTTTATTCTACTGCATCTGGGCTATTTTACTGTAACACTTCAGAAAGATTTGCTTCATTATTTCACTGCCTCCATTGACCATTCCCCAGCATCCTTCATCAGGAGCATGGGGGCTGCTCTGCTGTGCAGTCTGGAACGAAAAGCTGATGGCTTGAGAGTATCTGTGGGTGAGGCAGCTTTGGGGTGGAAGGGCCTGACCCTCAGATGAGGTTTTCCTGTTTCAGTCTTACGTTGCTAAAGATTTAAGCTTCTCTAAGCCTCAAATACCCTCTGGGAGACTTTTGTAACATAGCTTTTCGTAACATATGACTGAACCTTATTTTAAACTAATCACCTATAAATAACTTTTCTCCAAGTCACATGACCATTGTACCAGGCTTCCTACTCGCCGTTTGATATTGAGAAGTACTTCTTAATTATGAGGTTGAAAATGTTCATCTACCTAAATAAAATATTCTATGAGCCGAAACAAAGAGGCACTGATAAAGATTTTTAGAAATCTTTAATGGAGGCAGAGGTCAATCAGGGAAACATCATGCACTAAGCGGATGGAGAGGAAAGAGAGTTGAAGTGTTCTCCTTTGCTAATACTCTGTGCAGTTGCATTTTATGCCGTGGTTGTTTTAAGAAGAAAAGTGAAAATATCTTAGAAATTCTGCCATATATCCAAGTATTTAGTAGAGAAAAAGATTCTTATGTCTTTATTAATGCACAGTTCACCTCCTGTTGCTACTGATTTGGCCAAAACTATACCTAGAGGAAGATTTTTCATTTCCAGACTGACACGATCTTTTTTTCTGTCATTTAGCCTTTGGTGTTTGGTGCCATGGTACACAGAGATGAAGCTTTTGAGACAATTTTCAACCAATATATGAAAATAACCTCTGCATCATCAAGCAGTGAGAGCTAGTATCTTATCTTAGAAGATCTAAAGGAAAGTTTCTTATTTTACAACTTGGTAGTGAAAAAAAATGAACATCCTCATCTATTTTGCAATAATTTTTCTTGTCTGGTGGTTTATATTCTATCTGTTACATAAATCAAGTGTATTTTATATATGCCTTCATGTTTGTTTTTAAGGTTTTTGTAAAAAAACAAAACAAAACAAAAAGAAACAAAACAGTGAAAGTGCTATCATCACTATTAGCCTTGCACATTAAGCACTTTTAATGTTTATTTACTGACATTAAAAGCTGGGAAGATGCTTGGAGAACTGACTAAATAACAAAGTGAAACAGATTGATCCTTTTAACTCCACTGATACCACTAGGGATACATTGGTCCCTTTATCTTAGTTATTTTTCCCCAATATGTGAGAATGATGACTGCAGCAACCTGAAGTCTCTTTCTTCAGCTCAGAGTTT
The DNA here is from genome assembly GCA_013401275.1 of Pandion haliaetus. Taxonomy (NCBI): domain Eukaryota; kingdom Metazoa; phylum Chordata; class Aves; order Accipitriformes; family Pandionidae; genus Pandion; species Pandion haliaetus. Next base: position 131,704 of record VYZV01018562.1, on the reverse strand, counting down.
TTGATTGAGTTCTTTATTAAAACTGGTAGCAACACCAGGGAAGTATTATCATCTTAGTATTTCCATATTTAAAACTGCACTTAAAATAACTCCTCCTTGCTAATTATTGCATTGCAGAAGGATGTTGTATCGGTTTGCTTAGGTTCCTGCATAGACGTTTAAATTGCTTGTACAGTGAATTGGTGGAGAAAGTTTGTAACTATATCTTCCTTTCCTAATGAACCAAAGTAAGGGGAAGGAAGGCAGGCAGATACTTTTTATAAAAGAGGGCACCAAAATGTTGTTCCTAAAATGTTAGGCATCGTATATTTGTATTTCTGTAGATACTTGTCATAGAAGGGCTCAACTATTGTACATGTTGTATGTACAAGTTGTTTGTATGTTAATGCATTAAAGACTTGCAGGCTTTTTGTGTTGGGGAAGGTGGGAATAATTAAACTAAACTGAGACATGACTTTTTTTTTTTTAATTTGGCTTTTCTCTCGAGTTACCTTGTAATAAAATAACACTATAATATAGCAACTGAAAGTACTAGTTCCTTTTCAAAGCATAGTTTGAGGGGCATTGGTATGTTGCTGTCTTTACCCTTGCAAAATTAAATTTTAGTAACAATTAAACCCAACTACCAGTTAAAACAGGAAGGCTGTGCTCCTTCTCTAAACTCTCTCAGGCCTTTCTAGCAGCAAAGCACATATTGACCTTTGTCTTTAATATTAGAAAGCTTTTATACTCTATATAATAGCACCCATCTGAGAAGTTTAGAGTTCTCGTGAAAGCACAGTAGGAGTTACGCCAAGCCTTCCAGTATGTCTTTTCCTTTGCTGTCTTTTGAGTTGAGTAGTATGGATGTCTCCAGACATCATATGAACATCCCCCCAAAAAAGCCATGGAAATGCAAATTCTTATGTAAAATTGGGACTTAATTTAATGGATTTTTCTTCTCTTTTTTTAAACAGGAATTTTCTTTCTTTATAGGGAAAGGGGTAAAATGAGGGGAGACAAACACCAAAGGGTGTTTAAATCTTAGCACAGTTTTTAATTAAAGTCTCTCAACAAATGCAGCACTTCTGAAGAAGGTGGCAGTCAAACTGTACAAACCTTATTTCAGTCTGGCCATGAAGAAGTATGATATGAAGAACTTAATATGAACCTGATATGAAGAAATACTGTTGAATCCTGTGATTTGGTTGGCTGGTGTAAAGTGAAACACTGACAGGGAAAAACTCTGTGGCCTGGGTGGACATGCGAACAAGAATGGGGGAGAATCCACCGAAATGGCTAAAATGCTATTTTTGAGTTCTCCCTTTAGAGTGGCACTTGAACATGTCTTTATGTGACCTGAAAAAGGGGTGCATTTCTAAGACCTCCTTATGTATGGTGTAACTCAGGGCCTGAAAACTTAAAATATAAGTGAAGCTGGTGGGAAATCCATTTTGCCACCATCTAATATGGATGTAGCTTAACAGTTTATGGTTTCTTCACTTTACTCATGCAGGTTTTATGTTTAAGTAAAAATCCTTGTTCTTAAATTTTTCTCATCAAACCTACTTTAAAATCAATTAATCTCTTTTTGTAATTGCTGTGTATTACCATTTGGCTTTCCTTTCTAGAAGCTTCCTTGAAGAGTAAGTGTGACTAACAAATAGGCATTAAAATCGCTTAATGTTATATAAATCTTAATCAGATTCATTCATTTGTCTTAAGAAAAAAATCCCTTGGGTGTGTTTAAGGTTATCCTTTTTTTTTTGAAGAAACAGAAAACTATATTTTTTACAGAGAGCATGCTCTTTTTCTTATTTTTGTATCATTTTTCCAGTGTAATTTATACCTTCACTCTGATCATAACAGCAGTTTCAGTAGGAAATCAGTTGACTTGCACTTATTACCTCCTTCCCCCTCCCACCCTTCACTGGTTGACCCTCGTATACACGGTTGTCCTAGATTCTGGTTCCTGGATGAGCTATAGGTCCTATGTTGATGGTGCCAGGACAATTAACCATACCTAGGCTTTGGAGAGGGAGAAAAGAAGTCATTATCCTTTTCCCAGACTGAAACGCCTCATGCGTACAAAATGCTCTAAAATTTTTTTTCTGGACAAAAAAATTAGAAACTTCTTATAAAAAGTAACGTGTTGATGTTTGAAATTAATCTGCACTTTAACAGTGTGAACTTAAAAGTTAGTGATTCTTAAAGCAGTAAACCTAGTGCAAATTGCAATGCAACATTGTTTCATTCTAATATATAGAAAACAGACTGGATTTTTTTTTTTAATAGAGTTGTAATATAACTGACAAACATCTATGTACATATTTTGCAAAGTTCACTTTACGTTGGGTTGTCCAAGTTCCTGCTACATAACCGCTCCTGTGGTGTACGTGACTTCAGAGACACTAGAAGGTAACTTGGTGTGTTTACTCGTGCTTTTCCTCCTGCTACAAGAAGGGGATGGACAGTGAGTAAATATATACTTGAGTTGTATAATTACCCTGAAGCTCTAACCTTAAATTCCAATCTTCCTACATAGTCTTTCAGTATAGCCTGCTGTACTTCAATAACAGGATGGGTTTTACCACTTGATGTAAAGTGCTACTTTCTAATTGCAGAAAGTGATGTTCTTGTCATTCTGTCTGTCTGCTGTTTATATTTGCAATTCTGTTGATGTCTCTGGTTCATTGCTGGATCATTCACACGTAATTGGATTTAACTTCTTTAGAAGTGCATTGGTTAGTTTGAGTCCCTTTTAAAGAGGAAAAAAAAAGGGGAGATGAAAACTGACTGCTTTAATTCTTTATTGGTGACCATTTAAATTCAAAAGGCAAAAAAAGAGGAAATATGAAATCATGCCTTTCTGTGCACTGTAGCTTTTGTGAGGCAAGATTGAATGAAACAAGCCATTTATTAGCAGCAACATCACACAGGACGCCAGCAGCAAAACCCTACCCTTGTTCCTGCAGACAAAGAGAAAAGATTTTATCCAATCGTGAAGAGATGAAAGGATGTACTTTTTTTTGGCTACTTAAACTTGTATTGAAAACACTGGTAGTTTTTATTGAATTCTGTACATTTTGGCAGATGTTTAATTTCTACTAATCATTGAAATATAATGGATGTTAAAATTTTTATGTCTGAAGTTTGAGTCTATATTTTGAAGTTGTAAATAATTCATTATCAGTGTAACTTTTGTTTGACAAAAGACTTATACTGTATGAAGAATTGAAATAATGAAATGATTTGCCCTGTACATTTTTTAAGAAAATCTTGTTTGTTTAAAAAGTCTTGTATAAATTATAATTTTTATTTAAATAAACCTAAAAATGCTTTGTGCTAACACTTCTTACAAACTTTAATAATATATCTATCAAAACTATGCCTGATTTCTTGGAATGAGGTGAGTTAGTGCTTTTTTGGCACTCATAGCCACCTCAAGTCTATCACTGGGGGGGAAGGTGAGTGGGTTTTGTTTCTCACTGCTTTTGAAGCCCAAGGAACATGCTTTTATTTTAAATAATCCTGTTAATGTGTTGGAGAGTGGATGTACATTTTTTGTTAGATCTTTGTCTATAAGTACATCTGTCACATCGTAATCATACAGTTACGTGAAGGGATGAAAAAGCAACCAGTTATTTCTAAGGTGCTGCTACTGTGGGAGGGCATGGGTGACACAAGACTGTTCATAGGAGTACTAACTCATATCTGCCAGAGTTCATCCACAAAACAAATAGCTGCAGACTGTGCTACAAGTGGGCACTGGAGGTAAGGATAAACCTTGTTCCACTCCAGAGGGATACAGGAGGTGTGCTCAGCAGAAGCATTTCAGATCCAGATGTGGCTGTTCTTCTGCAGCATCTGCAGTCACTTCAGCTCATCGGTTGCACCGACACGTACCTACTTGCTGAGCTTTTGGCTGTGCTTCTGTGTAACCTGTAACGCTGCTGGGGATAAATGACAGGGCTTCTTTATCCATGGTGTATGCCAGGGAGGCTCGTTGCACAGCACTGGCTTTCGGTGGGTACACAGGCCTTTGTCTGCAGTTAGGAATGTAATACCAGGAGTGAGCTGCCTGGTCATCTAATCCAGACCTATTTGTTTGCCTCTACAATACTACTTTCTGTGTTTTGCTCAGCTGAAATAGATCAGTTTGGGACAGATCCTCCAGTCATGAATGCGTGCTGCTCTATTTATTTCAATATTTAGTTTTTTCATGATGGCAGTGACGCATCTGCAATGCAATGGTGCTTTTAAGCTGGTATTTTATGTGTTCTGAGAATACTTAACTTCAGACTTGTACTACTTTAATGCATTTTTCATTAAATATTTGTACAAGATGAGTTGCATCTGCAGCAGTGCTCAAAGAGATTGGATTCAACCCTCCCTGCCTGAAGCCTCGTGGAAGGAGGGTGTAGAGCCTGAAAGTCTCATTTCAGCCGTAGACTGCATGGCACTTGGGAGGAGGGGATGGTCCTTCATGCCATTCATGAAAATGCCACTTGCTTTCTCAAATTCTCTTTAGCAGCCCATGAAGATAATTGAATTGAATTGAATGGAATGAGCCATTTACCTGCTCTTCCTGTAACTCTAATGCCTGTGCAAGGAAGGGAGGCATGCTGGTGGTGGTCTGCAGAGTGTTGCCAGCACATGCTAGCTTAATGCAGATGAGCAGATAAGAGCATGGCTTGCGCAGTACCTGGATTAACGGTAAAGGACAGTGACAGTGTTCAGCTTGCAGAAGCAGAGGGGGTTCTTTGCTGTTACTTTTAAGTAATCTTTAAGTCTCAGTTCCTCTACTGAATCCCTGGATTCATTAAATTCCTCTGTTTAGACAGTTTCAGGATAAGACAAATGTTTTACCCATTAATTATTAGCTCATCTCAGACCTTCAAGTATTTTTCCTACATCATGAGTAAAAAGTACTAAAGATGTGAGGCATTCTTTTTCTGTGTTGGAGAAGCCAGGGCATTGCAAAGGGAGCAGTCCTTTGCAGCAACAGTGTCCTGACTGGGCTGTCGATGGTCTAAAAGTTAAGTTGGCTTACTGCAGTGCCTCAGGGATGTAGCTGTTGTGAACATGTGTTTGATATATTTAGCCTGAACTGATGCTGTGTATTTGGCCAGGTTGGATTTGGTTGGGAGACAGGGAATATAAGGGGAAAATAAACACCTGTTTCTTTGTTTAAATAGCTGGCTTTTCTGTACCTTGTGAGCTTCACAGCCTATTTGAGATGTGAATTAGGCAAAATCTCTGCTTTTGCATCCTCTACTGAAGCTCCATCTTTGCCCGTTTCATGGAAAATAGTTGTATGTGAAGGATGATTTCCTTCAGTCTTCCTTTTTCACTGTGCTTTTCTATTAAATACTAACTTTATTCTATAGCTTCTGCCTTATGGTTCACCCTCCCCTAATTCTCTATATTTGTTTTCGTTCATGTTTTTTTTTTTTTCTTGCTTCTCCTCATGCGCGTATACAAACCTTCCTCTAAAACCACTTGGCCCATTTGGCCTACTGCATCCCTTATCCTCTGCTCTTTATGTCATCTCTGGATGATCTCATGTGAATGGATAAAATCCTACTAGCATGTGCATGCCTAGACAGAAATTTCTGTTCATCCCCACTTCATTTAGTAATTTGTGGCTGGCTTTTACATTACAGTCTAGCTGAAAGTTCGAGCTGAATTATGTCCAAAGAGAAGTTGCTCTTTTTTCATTCCTAAATTGCCCAAATTTCTGGTTTGCTGTCTCTGTGACTACTCAAGTTTTGAATTGAGAGCTTTCTTCTGTTTCCTCTTAACTGGGTTTTTCTGCTTCAGTGTTGTTCCAGTTTTCTTCCTCTGACAAAAATACCCTCATACTTTCAGTCCTGATTATTTAGAAATACTGACTGACCGTTTCCTGAGGAACTTGTCACAAGTTCACTAAAGCTGCCTCGCACCTGTTACATCTTCCATTTTGTGTAAATTGGAGCTAAATTACTATCTCTGCTGCTTTGCATTACTCAGTGGCTTCCATTTTCTCACGCTGATGTGTCATGTCTTTGCTCCTGATGACCTGCACAACTCAAGGGAGAGGATGCTTCTTGAAATCGAGTGAGCTCTTCAAAGTGGACAAAATCTCTTCTTGACAAAGCCAGTTTTCTTACTGGTGCAAGCCTATGTCAAACAAAACATGTTTGGAGAGGAATAAATGTAGAAATAGCTGCCTGCTGCAGAACGGTATTTGGGAAGGACTGAACCTAAGCCAATATTTGCTCAGGCATCTCCATGCTAATTTTGAGCACAGGGGTGAGGTTTTAACCTCTTACAGCTAAGTCAGTAAGAACTTTTGAGAATCCTCTCCGTAGTTTTTTAGGTCAGATAAGTATTTGGGGAGGAGTGCTCCTAGTATAAAGTCTGTAAATCAAACAACTATATGCACTGTTATTTTTTGCTTTTTGAAAAATCGTCTCCTCTGACCAGAAATGTCATTAGCCACTGACAAATGTTAACCAGCCACACACCAGGAATAAGGCTCACATGAGCTATTTCTAAACCAAATAATCCCTAAAAATATCATGCAAGTCTATAAATTTGCAGAGATGCTGTCTTGAGAAGCATTTGGGAACAAAAGAACCTCTTTGCAAAAAAGGTTGGGGGGAAAATGATCAAATGGATATTTCTTCGTGGAGCATATATATATAATGGTAGCATTTACCTTTCTTTACTCTCAAGGGCACGGTTTAGTATATTACTTCATGGCTTTCCTGTATTCAGGTGGGTTTTTCTTGCAATACCCTGTGTTTTGGATGCCTGCAGGAAGCATGTGAATGGTGTTGGTTAGTGGACATGCTCTGGGAAGGTTTCCAAAGCTACACTGGGCATCATCAGTGCTCACAGTGCTCACCTGGCAGGGGAGATGCCTCGGAAAGCCATCTTCCTGCTCATAGGTGGAGTTTCTCATGGTTTCTCATGGTGCATTGACCCTTATGACTTCCTAAAATAAGCAACCCTGACTGCATAGCTCATGGAGTTGTGGTGGCTGTGTCAAATCCTTCTGCAAGGTGAGTGGCTCTCTGCGCTATCCAAGGAAAGCAAAGCACAGCAGAAGGGAGTTAAACCCTGGACTTGGTCTGGGTGATGCAGGACTGAAATGGTATCTCCTGGAAGGGAGGACAGATGGGATGTGAGGAACAGGCAGCTTTGTGTCCAAAACTGGACTTGTGATGGCTGTGGGTGGTCCCCCCACCATCTGTGGCTGAGCAGAGTTCAGAAAGGCTTTTGGAAAAGGAGGGGAGATGCTGTCTCAAAGACGTGTAAATATATTGAGACTCTGCTTTTAAATATACCAAAACGTGTATAAAGAATGTTTATGTGAAGAATGTGGATTTACTGTATTGCCCTAACAGCCATTTTCAAATATGACCACCATGGTCTTCATGCAAGGTCACTGTGCGGTGAATATCAGTTGCATTTGGTGACTTTAGGGGAAAAGAAACATACACAAAAAAGTCATATATGGCCTCAGCAAACAACCTGGACTTACTGCTCTGCTAACTCATGCTTAAAATTTATTTCTATTTGAGTAGGTTTATTGTTTTATATTCCTGACAAGCTGGACAGCTTAATGAAGACTTACTGTGCACCATACAGCTTTCTCCTTACTTGCAGATGACAGGAGCCCTTTAATGCCTACTTCTACAGGTGTGCCACGTCCAACTGGGTAAACACCTTCTTGAAAAGCCCAAACTCTGGCCTCTGCTTGTGCAAACATTTTAAGCTGGCAGTGGTTTCACGCCAAACTAAGAGCTCCCTGCCACCTACCTTATACCAGCACTAGGGCTCACCAGACCTTCCTAAAACTGGCAGGAGCCCAGGAGAGGACCTGAGTGCAACAAGAAGAGGAGTGTACATCTACCTTTCCAGCACAGTAAGTTATTACAGGCTGGCTGAGCTGCCCTTGGATCTGCAGCTGCAGGTATGTTTTTGGTGTCCATAACAGAGCTGATATATACAGTTGCCTCTGTGTTCCCCTTCCCAGTTTTGCAATATCTATCAGATTTCAGAGGTAACTTTTGAATATAAATTGGATAAACATTAAAGGCTGGTCCTGAGTTTGTAATATTAAAGAATAATGGAAAGCAACTGAGCTAAAAATGTCTTGGGTGTGCAAGTTAACTCTGCACAAAACCTGATTGTGCAAATATTTAGAGAGTTGGTATGCTGCTGTTAGAGCTACGTTTAATCTGCTAAATCAGATTCTTTCAAGCACTGACTTTTCCCCTGCTCCTTCTCTCAGAACTTCAACCAGAGCAGACAGAAAGAAGCTGAGGAGGGGGTGGTAGATGCTCATCGAGTTTTTGGGCCATGGCAGTCAGAGCAGGGATGGTTTTAGGGGGGCCAGGAAGCATGGCCAGGAGAGGTCATGGGCTTTCCACTTGAGCATGTTGTCAGAGGGTCTGCAGCTCTGCTGGCAGCACGGCATGGAGTGCAAGGGGAAGCGCTGCGCTGAGTGAGGCTGGTCCCCCTTGGAAGCCAGGGGCAGGTGGGGACAGTTGTCTCGGGGCAACCATGCAGGAGGAGCAGAAGACTTGTCATCTGCAGGGCAGTGCATTCTCCTCCTAAAAGTTGGAAGTAAGTATCTTGGATGTTGTTAAATTGAAGTAAAAAAGGATTTATTTGTTGGTGGGGTTTTTTTAACCTATGTTACTGTCCAGTTTTACCGTCTCCTTTCTGCATCTGTGCCTGTGGGTATGTAGTTGCGTGCACTGACAAACGGGCCACAACCTTACCTTTCAGTGCACAGCACATGTGTTCGCATGAGGGTAGGCCTTCTTTTTCCAGGCCCTTAGCCCCTGTGCCCAGCCATTGTGCTCCCACCACACGGCTCGGGAGGTGGTGGCACCGCTCGGGTGCTCCTCTCACTGGGAGACTTCTCAGGCATCGCCTGCAGTCTGTGCTACTGTAAGGCTGGGAGCGTTCCTGCCTGCTTTAGCTGGTTAATCACTTTTTGGTTAAATCTGCTAGGAAATGCGGCTTCTAGAGGGTGGTCCAGAATGAGTTTTTGCCAGAAGGAAGCTGTGGTGCCCCCTTTAGCAAAAGGGGGTGGGGAGAATAACTGGTAGAATTGGTTTTACCTTATTTCTTGCAGATCCCCCAAGGAAGCACAATACTCTCCCTGCTTTTCCCCTATGCCCAGTGCTCATCATCTCTTCAAAGTGCAGCTTGGGCAGACCTGTACTTGTCCGAGCTTCAGAGGTTCAGACATGGGTTGGTATAAAATGAGCATAGATACAGGATTAGATTGTGAGCCTGTGTGAAAAGGAAGTTGCTGGTGGTGCTGGTGTCCTTGCAAAAATCTCATCCTTGACTTGTAAGCTGTGTGCAAATGTGCCACTGGTTGTACCAGCAGTGGCAGCTGCCAAGAGAAAGCTCAGATCCCTGTTGGCACACACCTGCATGAGAATTTTTCTCAGGCATACACAATTTCTAAGACTTGATGCTTTTAAAACCTAGATAGGACTAACTAGCATTCTCAGGTGGGGTACGTCTTGCTACTTTATGCCCCCGTACCGTTAGTCTGCGAAGAAAATAATGTCTCACTGTCAAACACACCCAGATCTGTGTCCTTGCAGTGGTGCCAGGCATTTCAATGTTTGCTGTATTTACCTCTGTCTATGATTTTGCTCCCTTGCTTTTCGAAAGCGTCAGCTGTCTGAGTCACCAGCGTAAAAAAAAAAGCATCACCAGCACCAGACTGGAGTGGGAACTGTTGGCCATGGCTCGTCCCTTGGCACTGCCTGCAGCCTGAGGTACTGCTGATGTTGAGAGATTCCCGTGACAGCTCTGAGAACCTGACCTGTAAGCCCTGTGTGAAAATGCATCACACAAGGTCCTTTGTAAGCTATTTATGTCATTCTATGGCTGAGATACTTTATAACACTCTATTATAATCCTCCTTGCTGGAGACTATAAAATCATAATGTAGGTGCCAGGTTTCAGTTACTTCTGAGTTCTTGTTTGTAGGAATTAGACTTTTTTTTATTGCTGTCAAGAAAGCCCTGATGAGAGACACTTTTCCCTTGCTTTCAGCAGTGTCATTTCAGCAATCACATCAGATTGCTTGGAAAACAGATCAGCTGATGAGAGAAGACCTGAGCACCTGGTGGGAGATGTCACACGCTGTAATGGCGGGAGCACAGTGGTGACAAACTTGCTTGGACTTCTGATTTCTGGCAATGCTGGATGTCCAGGAGGGATTAAACCCCAAATGTAGGTGCTTTAAAGCTCCTATGGCTGGCACCCAGCCCTGCAGTTGTCCAAAAGTATGGAGCTGCTGAAGCTTTTCATCCTGGAGGACCCTCACAGTGCCTGTGAGCTTGATGACTCCTCCGAGCCCAGCTCGTGCTGCTCTGCTGGCTTTAGCAGCTGGTTGGAGGTGCCTGCAGTGAGCTCCGGGCTCCTACACGGCTGTACGGGGCGGCAGGGTGGAGCAGCTCACGTACCCCCAGCACTGAGAGCAGTCGGAGTGAGGTGCTGTCCCTCTGCAACTCCTGGCTGGGTACAAGTCACAGCTTCGTTCTCCTCTTGGCCAGGAGAATCATCACTCCCTCACGCCTGAGCTTGTCCCAGCCAGGACAAGTGACAGAAATGCCTGGGCTTTGCAACTATGGCAGCTGGGCCAGCGCCATCCCCAAGCCACCGGTGGGTAGGCAGAGGGGGAAGAGGTCCTGCTCCTCTCTCCTGCAGCTACAGCCAGAAAGGTTTCAGTCAAAACCTGAATTTCTCATAGCAAAACAGAGTTCCTGTTTAGGCCATTACCCTCGTTTCCATGCTGTTGTTCCACATTTTATCATATTTGTTATGTTTCTAATCAGCCAGCTCTGTGTAGGAAGGACTGCGCTGCTCGCACTGTGCCTTGTGCCAAGGTCATGAGAGCAGCCATGATGAGGAGAGAGGGGCACTGTTACAGAGGAGAGTCTCACCTGTCCTGCATTGTTTGTGCTCTTTTATTAGGGTACCTGTTTCTGTCTGGTTTTATCCTGTTTCTGTAGCTCCTGAAGTGTAGGAACTACCTCGTCTCTCCTTTTTGGAGGCCGAGTCTACAGATCAGAAGCACTGCCAGCAGAGCCAGGTGGACTGTGCTGTGCCAGGCCAGCTTGGGCTCAGGGCACTCTTGGTGTCCATTTCCTTTTGCTATTGATGTGGCTGAGGTGACCTAAAACCCCTTTCTTTCTATTAATTTGTTGCTGAAATACAGCCGATGAGTGAGACTTTTAACCAATTTTAAGGGAAGCCCTTGCAGGGTATGAAGTTGAAGTGCAGTAACCAGATGTTGGTTTTGATGCTCTCTTTAGAAAGAGCTACATTGTAATCTGTCTAATTTTATATGTTTTTAATGAGCAGCAGGCGCTTTTGTCACCAGCACTTGACTATCAGCTGCTGCAGTGGGTAACGTGTAGGAGCCTGTTGAGCTGTGAGGGTGACGTGCTCCTGTGCAAAGGATGGGTAGGAGCTGCTCATCCCCAAGTGGCACAGGTATTGCTGTGCTGTGCTGGAGCTGGAAGTCTCCATCACCCAGAGCATTGCTCAGCTGCGCACCTCTGAGACCTCCGGGGTGAGTTTTTTTAACCAATGTGTTTTCCTGTACCAAGGTGGAGGCTAAAGACTGGAGTAATATAATTTCTCACACCTCCTAATGCAGAAGTCTGCCAGCTGTAGGCAGGTTGGGGAGGGATGGAGAAGCCTCATCTCCAGCAGGATGTGTGCAGCTTCCTCAGGCTCTGGCAAGGCAAACAGACTGGAAAGAGCTGGGAAAAGGTCTTTGCCTTCGAGGGTGCAATGTCTGTTGTCTAATTGGGAACTTGAGCAGCCCAGGACTGGCCAGCATGGCTGGGGGTAGCTCTTTACCACTCCCCCAGCCCATCCTCTGCCTGCGGTTTGCTCCTGGGCTCCAAACCCCGTAGGTTATGCCTGCCTCGTGCCTTGGCTGTAAGGGCATGGTCCCCATGCTGCATGGCACTGCGGCACACCAAGAGGCAGCCCCTCAAGAGCAGAAAATACTCATCACTGCATTTTTATAGGGTTGGAAGGGACTGCACTGCAAAACCCTGTTCTCTAAGGTTGCTAAATGATGCCTGCATGCAGGCAGGTGTCTTGCCTGCATCTGTGTATTGGGTTTGTGTGGCAAGGTTTTTGGGGGGGGGGACACGATGACGACATTTACAGGGGTGGCTTCTGATGAGAAGCTGCTAGAAGCTTTCCCTATGTCTGACAGAGCCAATACCAGCTGGCTCTAAGAC